>WWET01003373.1:84404-97253 GCA_011038615.1 Limnodynastes dumerilii
AAAAACCCAGAGCGGACAGAAAAAATAAATAAAATCTATTTTCTCTCCACCTACTGGACAGAAAGTTCTGCCATGAAATACCCAGCTTAAACAGTCTCAAATAAGATCTTCTTGGTCTTTACATTCTGGCCTCCACCTGCGAAGGTCTGACATTTCTGACGTTATAAAGGTCTTTTTGTTGGTTTCTCCTGAGCAAGCCATGCAGATTTGAGATGATCTCGTCTAATTTAGACATAAACAAATAGTCCCCTGAAAAATAATGCCAAAAGCTTTGACTTTGACTGAGCATCAAAAGCCCAGAGCTTCAGCCAGTGCTCTTCTGGTGGCAGTGGTAGTTGCTATGCAATGAGCTGAAAGTTTAACATAGCCCGTAAGACTCCTCACGATAAACTCTATGGCCAGCTGCATGTCCTGAATGATTCTTAGCAGTTTGCGGTGCTTGATCATGTTTGTAAGACTTTTCTCCATTTAATTTCGCCATACTCTCAAGACTCTTGCAGTTACTGCCATAGCAATCGCCGGTGTTCAGGCTGCAAACAAGAAGGAGTGTTGTTTCTTAAGGCTTACATTCATCTTGTGTTCCATGCAGTCCTTGAATGTGTTGGCATCTTCCATAGGGAGACTAGTTCTCTTTGATATCTGTGAGATTGCAGTATCTACCTTTGGAGGTTCCTCCCATCTGCATGAATCCTCTGTGGCAAAAGGGTAAATTCTAGAAAGCTTTTTCATAGATGCAATCTTTTTTATCTGGATATTTCCATTCCTCAGCTATAATATCCTTGATCACCTGGGAGACTGGAATTTTTTTTAAAGATGAAGTCCTGCAATTACATGTCTTCCTTTGCTTCTTATATGTTCACTTATTTTCAGGAGATTTTCCACTAGTACTGGGTTATCTGCATTTACCTCTGTAGATGCCAGAGATTCTACATCAGACAGTGGGAGCTTCCCTGGCAAATAAGCCCCCTCCTCTGGGTCGGATTGCTCAGACACATCTGAAAAAAAGAGGGCCTGGGTCTTTTGAAAGACATCTTTAACAGACCATCCTTGGTGACAAAAGTTTTAGTGAGAGCATTTTTCATGAGGTGTATAAAATCCATCATCTGAAATGAAATCTGTTGCTGCTGATTTTATGCACAAGTTGCACAGATGGAACTAGTGCTACACTCTGGTAAGTAATGTATCACAGAGCACATTTTACCGTCTTGAGCTTCTTTAGCTATTTAACAGACGATGCCAATTTCTTCATGCTGGTTTCTGACCTGCATGAATACAAATACCTCAGGAGCAGAATAAAAATTAAGCCCCATCTCTGAAGGCGACTTACTCAGACCTTCTGGTCCGTGAGCACTTCTGTTACATAGTACAGGCAAAAGATATCCACACAGCAGGTTTCACAAGGCAAGCATTACAATACTGCACCGCTGAATAAGAGCACTGTATGCTTCCTTGCCAAAGGTTCCGTAATCCCCATAGGCCAACATGCATCCATAAGGTAATACGGGCCACTCCAAAATATCCACGACCATGTATCCTCTGGTGACCGGAATTGCAATACATGTCACTTCCGGTGCGTAAACATATATCCTGTTGCAATGTCCGCGCTGCCTTGCTAATGAAGAACGGCACATCATGCTGGTGAAAAGCAGGACCGGTCACCCGCTTGCCTGAAGCAGATAGAGAATGAAATCTCAGGACCTCGTCTGGACAACGCGGCATTGGCGCCGGGTAAGTCTGGAGCTAGGAAAAAAATAAACTAGCTCATTCCTTACAGGAAAAAAAAAAGACAGACACTAATAACCAGAGGAGAGGCCTATTTATATATCCAGTTGGTCTTTTTCCTGTTCTGGCTGCCACCCCATTTAAAATATCTAGGGTCCTACGCTGCCATCAAGGGAAAAGGAAAATAATACGATCACAGAATAGTATATAATCAATCTGCTACACAAACATAAGTGTAAGGACACCTTTGCCATTTGTACAAACCCTTAATCTGACCACACACAGCTAAAGTAGTTACTTTTGTGCCAAACAAAAAAAAAAAAAAAAAAGGATTTTTGTTTTGGTCCCCCACTGAATGCCCAGGCAAACAACAAACCCATACAGAAAGATTGAGACAATGGTGCAGTCTGTTTGCCCCCTCCATTATAAAGGGAATTTAAAAGAAAAGTGAACTTCTAAACATGAACACATCACACCCCAACACAATGCTGTTTTCGAAACATCAGAACAATTGCTTAAGTGGCTGTCAAATTATATAATTTTTTTTGTCTACCATCACGAAACTAAATCCCAAGAGAATTATTCTCTTAAAATTAACATTCCCGCTGAAGATTTACCTCCCCCTCATCTACATTCAAAAGGAAAACCACACTGAAAGGACTTACAGCTTTTATCCTCACCCAAATCAAATGGCTTAGATCGAAAAACAAGTTATATATAGATATATATCCATTAAAATATATTTATCTATATATATTTTAAAACACACACCCGCCCATCAGTTTCTTGCTTTGTTATACATAGTAAGCTTGGTCATTGTATGCAAACTTACCTGTATAAATCTATGTTCTTTTTCAAATTCTTCTTGGTCCTCATCAAGAATGGCTATAGCATTAGCTGTAAAGAACAGTGACCGACACAATAAGACATGGATTGGATATTTTTATCTTCGTTTAACTGTTATTTCTATTTTGTAAGTAAAATTACTTTACACAGAAACAGACTGTAAAATGCATAGAAGAAGTGCAAGAAGTGACCTGTGTTATAGCTACCAGTTACACTGGTGCTGATTGAGAGACAGGATGTAAATCTGCACCTTGGCAAAACAAATTTATTTACAGGGGGATAGAAAAAAAACTGCAAAATTTTAATTCAAAGGTCAACTGTTCTCTCAACTAAATTACAATTTAAAATGAAAGCTGTCCGTTTTTATGTGATGGAAGTACAGCATTTCCCTGCATTCAAAACAAGTAATCATTTGTAGTTGCTCCTCATTCTAGATAAGCCCCATCTCTTATTTATCTTAACCAGGATATGCCCAACAGGATATCCGATTCATTCATCCACTGCATCTGCAAAATTAAAACAACCTCACCTTTTACCCCAAGCTTCCCATATATGGCTCTATTATCGCTTGCTTGAATTTGACATATATATTGTAAGTCAACCTTAATGGAGTCCTATGTAAAAGTAATAACAGCAACTGCTGTAACAAACCACAATCATACATAGTAAGTCATGTACTATTAACTTTGTGTTGTAAAAAGCATTGTTACAATTGAAAATCAGTTAAGGTTTTGAAATCTGTCCAGATTAGAGACATTGCAAGTTGGGGTAGTTGTTAAGGTTAAAAGCCAAGCAGATAATGGTACACAATATAAAACAATGGTTTAATGGTACTATAGATTTAAATACGGTTACAAATTCTATGGTGCATCACAAGAAATATCAGTATATGAGGAAATAGTTTACATTTTTAATATCTGCATCTAGGTTTAACTGGTAGCCACATTTAATAACTTCTTGACTTGTATATCCTATGAACCACTGTCACATTGTTAAATATACCCTGTCACCATTGGTGACTCATGCAGAAATAAGTATTTCATGATATGTACTTTACATTAGATGTGCAATGATTGTGTATTGTATCCATATAGGTCTCATGTCTCGTAACATGTGACAGTGCTGTATCATTGTAATATTTTGTGATGCATTGTATGCTGATTGATACCAATAAAAAAATGTTAACAAAAAAAAAAAAAAGCAAGGATTAACAGGCTCACTTACAGCAAATATCTGGAAGCTTGATTACCTAAGGTGTTAAACAAGTATTGACTAAATACTGCCTTTGGCACATGCAAACACAATACTTTGTTTTTAAAGATTTGATTTTTTTTTTTTTTTTTTGAATACCCAACTTTAGAATATAATAATATAAAAAACATGGATACAAATAAATATACAGATATACAAAATACAACCTCAACAGACTTGTCACACAGATATTTCTGATGTTGCTGAGGTTCTGCAAACTATTTTATGCTGGGAAGTTTTGGGAGTATTATCAGATGGTGTATGTTGGAAATGGCCAGTCTCAACTGGAGGGCCTCACTGCCAAAACTAACTAGTGACAGTCAAATCTTTTAACCTCCCCTAAAACTGCGGACAAATTGGAAGTGTGTGTACTGATGGCTTTTGCTACCAAAAGCTTCTCACTAGGAGTAACCTATATCCCCAGCACTTTTTGCACAGACCATTGAGCCCCTGGAAGGGTGAGGAGATCATCACTTTGTATATGAATGACATGTTACTATGTCTATCAGACACATTGGGTTCTCATGAGCCCTCCTGCAAGTCGTTAAATCTTTTGGGGCGTTTGCCGGTTTGAAAATTAATTGGATTAAATTTAATCTACTTCCACCGCAAGGGGAATGCCCTAGGGAATCCGATCTCCCCTTAAATTGGACACCCCGGCTTGTGTTTCTTGGGATAACAATTAGTAAAAATGTTCAGGAGACAAATTTATTAAGCTGCGGGTTTGGAAGAGTGGAGATGTTGCAACCAATCAGATTCTAGCTCTCACTTCCCTATTACATACTAGAGAATGTCAGCTAAAATCTGATTGGTTGCCATAGGCAAAAACTCTCCACTTTTCCAAACCCGCAGCTTAGTAAATCTGGTGCCAGGACTTTATTCCAATTAGCTTGGACCCCCAAATTGAGTACTTTAAAAAACTATTTTGTAACATTTACTACTATTTGTCCTAGGGTGTTATTTGAATTAAAATTGTGCTGCAACTGAAGCTGACTCCCCTATTCCAATTCCCACCCAAATATTTTCTTAAACTGGTGTTGCAAAACTGCTAAACTCTGGAGGGAAATCTTATATAGACCAAGATTAATGGGGAGAATGGCTCTCCCTAACTTCCAATACTATTACTATGCAGCTCAACTGTCTTATTTGAGGGAGTGTGTCACTGAATCCTCACAGAGATTTGCACTGGAAGCTAGTGAACAAGCAAGTTTTGACCAAAGACCCCTCCATGCTCTCCTGGTAGTGCTATATGCTTTCCTCTGTGCCTCTACTTCTTTACAGTAAAATAAAATAAAAAAATGTAAAAAAAAATAAAAAAATAAATAAATCTAGCACTGGGCACACTAATAATTTAGGGAGAATGGGTTGGAGCCTCGTACCCTGCTATGGGGCGCTTTGCTGATGGAGCTAAGGTGCCTCAAAGTTGATATGCAAATATACACAGTTCATGAAGTGTAGGCATGTGCAAAACTGTTTTGCAGATATATTCCTATCCTACTAACACAGTGTGGGTGGGAGACCTTTCCCAGCTTCACATAGCATGGCAGGCAGACCTATGCGCCTTTAATGATGAAGACAGATAATCAACTCTTTCAGTTCACTGAAAATCAATACGAACACCAAACTCAACTTTACATTATCCACAGTGCATATCTTACCCCATCTAGGCTGCCTAGATTCAATCACAATAGACCCCCTGCTGCCCTAAATGTGGTACTCTAGTGGGCACATTCTGGCATCTGGCATGCTCAGAACTCCAGTATTTCTGGAGACAAGTGAACACCTGCTTCTGAACTACAGGGGTATATATCCCTTTGCTTAACACTTTGTTAGGTTTCTTTGGGATGGGTTTGTATGATGGTGTATCTAAAGACCTTCAGGTATATGTTGCTAAATGACTATATTGTATGTGTAAATGCCCCAGTCTTACTTTTTTGTTTTTGCTGTTCATTTCAGTTTTGACTCAATGTTGGCATTTTTTGTGGTTTGTATTTTTTAATAATGTTGAAAAAAATCACACAAAGTATCTGAATTTTAAAAAGTTGAAGTGTTTTTACGTACTTTTAAAACAGTAAAGCAGACCTTATTTTTATTTTTCATTACTTACTTCCAGCAACAAAGTCTTCACTATTAACCACGGCACTGACTTCTCCAGAAACACTTACACCAAGTTCATTTTCAAATGATTTATAGTATGCAAGGTCAGTGACCCACTTGCCTTCTTCATTTTGATAAACCACACTATGCTGAGGACTTCCCACTGAAAGAAAAACATTTACCTGAAGTCACATAAAAGAAAAACAATTCTGAATTGGGACCCTGTTTAATACTACCTATTATTAGTTGATTATTTGTCCCATCATTCAATTAGCGGTAGATCGGACCAATAATCGCTGTAGTGTGCAGAGCCCATTTGAAAAACCTCCAACAAACATCCCATAAAGGCTAGGGTCCAATAACCCGATCGTTCAGAATTCATGACTGATTATCATCCCGAGGTGACAACATTATGTAGTTTGACAGCATTTTAGATAATTCGACCCATTTCCTATGTTATAAGCACAGATAAACCACCTGCAATACAGGGAATAATTTCTGAGGATATTTATACCAGGATATACAAATAGGTAATCACAACACTGAAAAGATGGCTGCTGCTGATAATAGCAGCTACTTCACTCTTAACTAGTGCGTAAACCTGTGGGAGCAATACAGACTGGAATTATCTGTAGAGGACATTATTGTGAATGGATTAACTTTTCAAATGACTGAACATTTTATCCAAATGTTAGAGCTTTGATATAAACTAGCAGTTTACAAAGGCTCTCCTGTTACCCATCAGCAGGCGTATGCACTAATCACTGATTGGAGCTAAAAGAAAACCTCAGGATTCACGCCCTTATTAATGTATGCTGCGGTTTGTAAGGACTGTGCAATATTGCTGACATTCTGCTTGAATTTAGAACCTGTGTTTAACCCAAAAATTACATAGGACAGGATTCATAACCCCGTCATTTTTCAAATAATTGCCTAATTTTCTGATTCTAGCTACTACGCATGCATAGTAACTATTTTACGCAATCTACACAGAGTTTCGTTACGTAGATTGTGTATAAGTGGTTTTTGAAGACCGCATGTACGCAATCTACATAACAAAACTCTACGTAGATTGCGTAAAAGAGTTACTACGCATGCGTAGTAGCTAGAACCGGAAAATTAGCCACATATGTTAAAAGTTATAGGGCTACGAATCTGGTCTATAGTGTGTGGTGCTGCTATTAGGACAGGTCTGCGGAATTTAAGGTATTGAATGCTTTTTTTAATAATACTTTTATATTTTTAATTATATTCCTGTGTACATCAAGAAATCGTATATAAAAAAATATGCATCACATCACATTTACCTATAAGGGGGTTACATACATAAAGAAGTTTAATTGTTCTTGACATTTTGAAATACGAAGTATAGATGATATCACTGTGTTTTTGTCTTAATGACATAATAAAACAACAATAAAATCAAACCATAGAAACAAAAGCATAATTATTGACAAAAACATTAATATCTTGTTTTTTTTTGTCTTTGTCGCTTTTCGCTTATACATTTTTTCTGTCTCATCTGTGTTTCATCCAGCAGTAGTCAGCCATCATACGGACGTCCCAATGACCCTGGTATATTCTTTCTACATCTTTAAGTCTTGGTGGAACCGTTCACTCTGTTCTTCACTGTAGTATCCGAGATTATTCGAGAAATGCTCAATATGAATTTCATATTGCAGCCAACTATTAAGTATTTCCCTGACAATTTCTTTGTAGTTTGGATCCTTGATATTGCCTAAAAATGTTTAAATCCCTTCTATATGTAGAAGTAAAACTTTATTGGATCTACTAAGCTGGATTTGATGGCTTTTTTTCCCAATTTCTAAATTTTTCAAGCTGGCCAATTGTTTTTTTTAGCCATTGTCAATTTTTAACTCTGCTATCTTATTCACAGAGAAAGCATGGGAATTTGGTGTAACCATGTTGCTGGCCAAGTACCATGCATAAAATTTTAAGATCTCCACATATTAACCAGTTGTGTCTTGCATATTCAATCAGTTCCAAAACAGTTTTCAAATTTTCATATGTTTCTTTAAGATAGATTGAATGTGCTAATGGTATTGATGTGTATGTGTTGCCATTGTGTAATAAAACAGCTTTTAAACTTTTTTTTGAAGAATCTATGAATAACCTCCATTCTTCCGGGTTGTATTCAGTAGAAAATTTTTGCATCAAACGATATTGTCCACTTTCATAAGGAGAAAAAAAAAAAAAAAAGTAAATTCCTCTTCTCTTCGTCGATACCAAAAATAGGTAGTGTCAGGATCCAATAAACTGTTTCCCTTCGAACGAGATCCCAGCAGCTCGGCTGAATCTTTGGGGAAGATATTTCACCAAATCATTTAGTTGATTCTGTTTCAGCGGTCGCGCTATATTACCCGAACATTCTGCATGAAATATTTCACCACTACTCGGAATATCATCAGATGAAGTTTGTGACAATATATAGTCAATAACTGTAGGTGGATTATGTACTGGTAATTCAGGTCCATGTGGTATCTGTTTCGTAACTGATTTGAAAACAGGGAAGGAGATTTTGTGCTTGGTTTTAAAATTATGTCCTTTAACATCAATTGAGCAAAAATAGCAATTATTAATGTGATTAGTTGGCTCCCTCCACATCATAGGAACACCAAAAGATAATGCTTTCTTCTTACCAGCAATCCATTTCCATAGTATTTCAACACAAGCTGAACAAACTTGGCGTCGAGCCCACTGTTTATCTTGATGTAATATCTTTATTTTGAAATAAGCAAAATGCCTTTATGAAATCACCTGTGTTTCTTCTTTGTTTTTCTATAGTATATTGTCCACAAATATAACAAGACATCTGCACTATTTTTACATTGTCTCTACACCATCTTCAACTATTCAAAAGGCACAGATGAAAACTCGAGCGTTAAACACGAGCGTTCGTTACAAAATGCTCCAGGACTCTCACCTGAGATCAGTGGCAGAACCATGCAGGCAGTGTGGTGGCCGACCCTCCCTTCAGCTCTCTCCTTCTCTGGGGTGGTGAGCCTGCCACTCTGTCACAAGCTCCGCCCCAAGACTGCACGAAGAGCTGCTGCTGCATGAAGCCTGTTACTGTAATTTGCTCTATGATGGCTTCTTGATGAGTAGCATCAGTCAGTGTGTATACTGTACTGTATGAGTGGTGGGTACTGTATATGTACTGTGTGTATGTGGTGGTAGGAAGGGGTTAAAATGAGCAGACACAGGGCAAAGCTGTGCTGCATCTGTTGTATTTGGTTCCACCTTCACCAGCTCACCTTGTAGTTGTGTGTGTGCAATGTTCCTTTAGACAGTATGGTGTTTAGGTCCTTTGTAAATTTTAGCTTCAGGCCCATGAAGACCTTATTCTGGCACTGGGCGAGGGGAAAGTTTTATGACGAGAACTGAATTGCAACGTTCCATACTAACGACTGAATTCATTTAAGACAATGTTTTATAATAAATGTAGGCAGAATACATTTATTATTTTAAAGAATATGAAAAAAATGACTCATTCATAAATACACTATGTGATATGCAAAATCGGGAGTGATTTCGTGTTCAGAAGCCAAAAATCTATAAATAATCACATAAATTTATTAAAATACTTTTTCATCGCAGACCTGTGTAATCGTTCCAGCATGTCGCCAGCTTAAAACCTTGTACTGGTTTTCAACATGCTTTGAACCTTTTAATAATTATGATAAAGCTAGGGCATTGTGCTTATTTAGAGAAAAAAAATTAGTGAAGAGATCTCTTGTGGATTAGTCATTAGTTGCATAAACAAACAGTATTTACCTGTGTCACTGTTTCCATGAGCAAAACTCCACTGAAAAAACTGAGACTGATTAGCCTGCCACACATCTGAAGAGTTCCGACTATTTTCTAATTTTGTTTGACTTTTCAAGGAAGTAGGCGTCAGATATGCATCTGCTAAACCATTAACAGCTCCTCTGCTGGTTGAATCAGATTCTTTAGGATCGTTAAACGAAGACAATAGGATTCTATCTTCATTACAAACTCCTCCAAAATTAGATGACGCCACCTGTGACAAACAGCCATCCCTGTCAGAATCAGAGTGAAGATTTGGTGTTCCACCATGCCTGAAGTAAAGGGAGTCAAGTTTCTGAACACCATTTGCATTTGAATAATCCAGTCTGCAAGTACTCTAAAGAAAAAACAAAAAACACTTTTTCAGAAGCTTTGTTAAGTAGAAGTGTTTTGTGAAAATACACAATGGCAACAAAAAAAAAAAAAAAAAAAAAACACATTTAGAACACTTATTGACGGAATGAATTGGAAGGTGGCATAAATCACTTACTTGCTGAATATTATTGCTGAAAGTTATACTTTTTTCTAAGCTAGAAGTATTTTCTTTGGGTTCCTTTGATGTTCCACCATTTCCAACAGGGTCTGCACGTTCCTCTGATATCTGAAAAAAAAAATCCCAATGTTGCAATCAAAGTATTTAACATATCAAATCCAAACCACAAATAGTATTTTTACATACCTGCAGGTGGATATTTCCACTTTCCTCCCCAGCCACGTTTCTGGTAACCATGTCTGTTTTCCATGAAATGGACTGTGTAATTGAGGTTTGCAATTTCATCCCCTCTTCACTTTCACTGCTGCCATCTCCAAAACCAACCGCTAGAAAAATAATTAGGTTTGAACATTATGACAGCCCTTACAATTAAATATAAACAAAACAAAAAAAACTATTGTAATTATTTACTTATACAGTGCTCTACAACAGCCCTAACTATCAGTTTTAGTCCATAATGTTAGGTTTACAAACACCATATCGAAATAAATCAGAATTTTTTTCATTTTAACACATTTTTCCTCACATCAGAATCAGCAGAAGACAAAATAGTAATCTGATTAGGTTTATTTAACATAAGTATACATAAGAGAATAAGAGAACAAACTCAACTTTGTGGCTTAAAAAAAAAATATAAATACCTAAAATGCCTACAGTCTTGTACTGTCATTTCTATCAGGAAAAGTGAAAATAACCAGGCGGCGTCAATTCAAAATAATTTCTTAATAAAGTGCTCGTGCTTCATATCCAAGAGGAGGAAATGGACAATGTTCTATTGCAAGACATTGCTAAAATGGCATTAAAAGGGGAGGTAATAATCAAGGGTGATTTCAATCTACCTGATGTAAACTGGGATAAGTCTTCAGCAAGCTCCACTAGAAGTGGGGACATTTTAAATTCATTACAGGGAGTGTCCCTTAAGCAACTGGTGAGAGAGCCCACTCGCAAAGAGGTCATCTTAGATTTGGTACTTACAAATGGTGACCGAATCTCAGAAGTAAGTGTGGGTGAGAACCTAGGATCCAGTGATCATCAAGCAGTATGGTTTAGTATAATGACTGGGAGAGAAGCGTGCCACACGAAAACGAGGGTGCTAGACTTTAGGAAGGCAGATTTTGTAGAAATGGGGAAATGTGTAAGTGATTCTTTGGCAGAGTGGAGGCACATGAAAGGAGTACAGGAGCAGTGGGGAAATTTAAAAAATGCATTATTAACAGCAACAGACCTTTGTATAAGAATGGTTAGAAAAAACCCCAGAAAAAGAAAGCCAATGTGGTTTACAAAAGAGGTAGCAACTACAGTGAAAGCAAAAAAGATGGCCTTTCGGAATTATAAGCAATCTCAGATGATGACAGGGAGGTTTATTTTACAAAGCAGAAGGAGGGTAAAAAGGTTATCAGAGCAGCAAAGGCACAAAGTGAAGAAAAACTGGCCAACTTGGTACAAAAAGGGGACAAAAGCTTTTTTAGATATATAAATGAAAGGCGAAAAACAAAGGAGGGTATCGTAAGGGTCAAAACGGAAAATGGAATTCATACTGAGAGTGAAAGGGCTATGGCAGATCATCTTAACAAGTATTTCTGTCCAATATTCACAAAAGAGAGGGGAAGGTCCACTTTTGAATGGGAAGACTATTAATACAATGGGGGCAATTACTACTACTTTCACTTAGGAGCAGGTATTAAAAGAACTTTCAAAATTGAAAGTGGACAAATCAATGGGAGGTGCTGGCAAAACCATTAACTGAATTATTCAGTCAGTCAGTAACTGGGGTAATTCCAGAGGACTGGAAAATGGCAAGTGTCGTCCCTCTGCATAAAAGTGGAAGTAGGGAAGAAGCGTCAAACTACCAACCAGTGAGTCTAACATCAGTAGTAGGGAAATTGATGGAAAGATAGTTAAATGAACAAATTGTACAGTATCTTAAATCCAGTAACTTACAGGATCCCAAGCAGCATGGATGCACTGGGGGAAGATCATGTTAAACAAATCTTATTGAATTTATTGACGGGGTCAGTAAAGTATTAGATAAAGGGGGAGCTGTAGACATAGCTTATCTAGATTTTAGCAAGGCTTGACACTGTGCCACATCGAAGACTGTTAAATAAGCTGGAAACTTTAGGGTTGGACTTAAAGCTAGTTGCATGGATACAATCTTGGTTACAGGATAGACAACAAAGGGTTGTAGTAAATTGAATCTCTTCTGGGGATGATAAGGTAACCAGTGGAGTACCCCAGGGTTCTGTACTCGGACCAGTGCTATTAAATATCTTTATAGGTGATATTGCCTGTGGTATTGAGGGGAAAATATGCCTTTTTGCAGATGACACCAAGATATGTAACCGGGTAGACACGCCAGGTGGGTTACAGAAAATGAGGGATGATCTAGGTAGACTGGAGGAATGGTCAAGAGTGTGGCAACTGCAGTTTAATGCCAAAAAATGCAAAATCATGCACTTAGGACATAAAAACCCAAAGGCTCAATATTTCCTTAATGGCATTACATTAGAATCTACCGAGGAGGAAAGGGATCTAGGAGTCATTATCTCCAGTGACTTAAAGGTAGCCAATCAATGTAACAAAGCAATGAAAAAGGCAAGTCAGATGCTTGG
>WWET01003373.1:111301-126811 GCA_011038615.1 Limnodynastes dumerilii
CTGGAGACTGCCGCGTCCACCTTGGGAGCTTCTTCCCACCTTTGAAATTCTTCCTGAGCGAAGGGATAGGTACGAACAAATTTGTTTAAAGATAGTAATCTTCTATCAGGATACCTGCATTCTTCAGTAATTAAATTCTTTATGGTCTGAGAGATAGGGAATTTTCTGACCTTTCTCCTGTGTTCTTGAAAAATCAATTCTTTTAAAGGGAAATCTTCCTTGGGTTCTTGAATGTTTAATGTTTTTTCTATGAGTTTAAGCAAATTATCTACCATAACCGGGTTAATGGTTTCTTCCTCTCTGGACGCTAAAGATTCCGCCTCAGATAATGGCGAATCCTCTGGCCCATATGCCCCCTCTTCTGGCTCAGACACTTCTGCTACTTCAGATGTAGTTGTTCTTGGCCTTTTTAATGACATTCTAGCTAAGTCCTCCTTTGTAACAAAAGTATCCGACAAAGTTGTCTTAATAAGTTGCATAAACTGCATTAATTGAGGAGAGGATTGCTGTTGATTATACATACAGGCTGAACACACGGTCGCTGTACAATCCTCAGGTAAGTCAATATCACATAATGAACAAACAATCTTTTTCAACTTCTTATGCTTGTCCTTAGAGGTACTGGAAGAAGTATTCTTACTGGCTTCAGATCTACAAATGCAGAAAATGTAGACAAAAAAAGAATGATGCTAATAAAACTACAACCTAACTAACCTACCTCACCATAACACATACATAACTACTCTGACTTACCCCGACCGTCTGGTCTGACCACGTTTGTCCTCATGAGTGGAGAGAGACATGATGAGACAGTATCCGTCTGATGCCAAAGACGGAAGCACTTGTAGCCCTTTAAATACGTAGGGTTCCGTTATGCATTGGTGGTTCAGTGTCTCCAAAAATCCTCCCCAAAATGGCCGCCGTTGTAGCCCATGTGTTTACAGCGTCTGGAAGCGCGATGACAGCTTCCGGTGCTTGTAAAATTGAACTGCGGGGCTTGCCGCCTGGTCCTAAGAGGGATGCACGGCAAGAGGGAGACAGAGAGAGGCCGGTCCGCACCTCCTCCCCCGCCGCTTAGGAGAGCGGTCCGGGGAGCTTCCGGATCACCGGGACATGCGGCATTGGCCGCGGGGTAAGCCTGCACTACAGAACAAAACAAAAAAACAACTCCTGCACCTTGCTATACCACAGGAAATAAAAAAAGACACCGAGGGGAGAAGGAGGAGGTCTTATATACACAGAGGGGGTGTCTTCTGCCAATTTCCTGTTCCTGTCTAACACCAAAGGGAAAACCCAGGGGTACTATGCTGCCAGGAGGGGAGGAGGAAAAAAGAATACAGAGAAGCTTCCACAAAAGGCCCTTATCCCTCAGAACAATTCTCTCTGGTTTATGTAAACTTTGAGTACATTCATACACAGTACAGAAATGAATGCTATAAAGTGCTACATATCCATGTTATAAAAAGCACTGAACTCCTATCCATCTTTTACCATCTTATTATAGAAAAACTAAGCAAAAACAGGGACATATAATTAACATTCACAGCACACAATACCGCTTATAATAGTGAAGGGGGACAGTACAGAAAGTAAGGTCAGAAAGTACTTAATATATTTGTATAGAAAAGTACTTAACTCCTGAGTAAAAGGTTTAGTTACCTGAACCCTGAGAAGAAATCTCAGTAGGAGAGGAGCTTAGTCCAGTACACAGACTATCTGAGAAGCCTCAGGTACAGATTTCAGCACAGCTCTGACTCCTGCAAGGGAAATAGGATTTCTGGCGCTTTAAGCCTACAGTAGGGAAAACTTTCCAAGGAGGAAGAAATGCCATTATACTGTAGAGGGATTCCAGATTTTCTTCTACCCAAAGACAAAGATTGCTCATTCTGAGAACAGGAGCGCCTCTCTTTTTCCCGTTCTGTTGCATCAGGTCTCAGTGAGGGGGAGTCAAAGTTCTAACTCCACTGACCAAGAGACCGTCCTGTGGTGGCAGTCATTTTGAATGAGCTTGGGTTTGTAAACTAGCATTTCAGAGGCAGACTGGGGACGGACACTGGTGTCTGTCACCCAGCCCAGATGAAGGGTCTATAGCCAGCGGAAACAGGTTAGTAAGACAATAGGCAGACTGCAACTGCATCTGCATTCCTCCCCTTGACTGCCATAAGCGCCACTGCTGTTGCCACAAATATGGAAATAAAGGTAAGTGGCTACCAGCAAAAATGGATGTAAAACTAAAGAACAAATAAAATCAAATTAAAAAATTAAAAATTAAAAATAAAAAAAAAAAGCTAACATGACTAAGAAAACTTACAGCTTCTTGTTAAAAACAAAAAAAAAAACCTCACAACTCCAGCAGGCATTAAACTGAGGTCTCCGAGGGCCTGAGAGGTGAAGTTCCTCCCCTTAACAGTTCATTACCTGTGAAGTACCAAGCTCCACAGCGCCTTGACCAACCCATTCTAGCAGTGTAACCCAGGTGGTTATAAGAGAAACACTCCACAGGTTATTACTATGAAGTGAATAGGAAACACAAATTAATGGTGACACTAATGAGTGATTTAGACAATTTCTAGTGGTTACACATAAAGGAATGCACAAAAGCCTGTGCACTACAGCATGCGTGTCATAACTCTCTACCAAATGAAACCACCATAGTAAAAGAGCTCACAATAATATGCAACGTAAAGCACAAATAATGGCTTAATATCATGAAAAATAAACAGTTATCAGAAAATATAACAGGAAAGCACATGCTAACAAATGCCTAAACACAAACAATACTAATAAGTCACAAATACCAAAGGTCTTTTTGCATTTTCCAAGGAGCGCTCTCTTTGTAAATGTTGCTGGGCAGCTTTTTCTAGCTCAAGTTCTACATCCTCATCATCACTAGCTGGTGCTGAATCCATGCCTGTGGCAGCCAACCGCACACAAAGCATCTGGAAGTCTTCCTGCAAGGTAGAAAATTATACAAGACATTAATGTAAATAAAATATGCTAATGTCATCCAGGCACTTTGCTTCTGAAATATAACAAGACACTTTTTACCTCATAGCCCTCAAGGTATTGTAGGCGCTCAGATTCTGGATCTTTTGTTCTGCTTGAAGAACTGTTTAATGCCTGAAGAACACACACAGATACGGAGAAACCCAGAGGAATTTACTTAAGCACACATCTTATACATACACATTATAAAATACACACACACACACACACACACACACATATTTTAAAAAAATCATAGAATTCCATAGTTTTTTGTTGGATTTTTATCATCAATACCACATTAGATCTTTTTTGTTCCTGAATTTCCTGCCCTTCAATAATTCCACGTTGCATTCCATATGGGAGAAGTTTTTTAAAATAAGCCTCTAACTGGTCATCATAAAATTCTTCATCATCCAATTCATCTATAAATAAATTGAAGTAAAATAAGTATTCAGGAATTTAGCACTCGTATATCTAAACAGACGTAGTAAAAATAAAAGGTGGAATGAATACGTGTGTGTGGATAGAAGAGAGGGTGGTGTTTTTGGTCGGTTACAGAACTACGTATTAAAAATGAGCCCAGAACTAACAATCAACACAAAACCCTAGCTATTTAACACCCAACTACCTCTTATTAACATAAATCTCAATAAACCCAAATACTATAAACATATAATATATTTAATGTTTAATGATCAGATGTGTTGCACAAAGTAAATGACTGGCCACAAACATAATAAAAATGATGCACAGAACATATACGTAATAGACTTGTTATAATATATAAGCATTCAGTTGTAGTCATGCACGTGTAAAGACTGTAAAAGTAAACTTATGGGCTAACATCCATTTTATTTTTTTATTGTATTGGACGATGTTCTTTTAACATCTCTTGCTGATGTAAAGTGTGTTGGACAGCCTGCACTTTATGTGGGGTAAAGTGTACATATCTATAAGCAGCGATTCTTAGGTTTAGTATATCATAGGTTTGTGAAAGAACTTTATAATAGGGGAGGAGTTAACTGTTGATAAAAATGCTAGTTGGTGTTTACATAACCATGAAGTTATGAATAGCAATATATAGTAGTATATAAACCTGAGCCTGGTTCCAGTCCAGTTAAGTGACTTGGAATCAGCGTGAATCGGGGCAGGGTAAGTTTTGATGTAAAGATAATTATTCTGTGGTAAATTCAGATGTAGCGCTGCAATCAACAGCCTGCAGACTTAACCCGCAAGGAAAAATAAGCTTTCTCCCTCCGGAGAAAACACCTCCATTACAAGCAAGATGTAAATATTGTGGGGTAAACTAAGATGTTAAGCTGAGATCTGCTCATATAAAGGCTTTGAAATTAACTCAAAGATCTGGCTATATTTCCATACCATACCATGGCGTATGACTATTGATATTTTAGCTCTTGGACATCGGTTTACAGTGACCCAACAGAGGTTTTTTTGTAAGAAAGAGTTTGGTCAGAATATGCCAATCTAGACAACTTAGCTGTTCCAACTACTGTATGCTTACATGCGACTACTATGAAATGTCTGAAATATAGAAGCTGATTTGAATACATTATATGCACAAAAGTATTTGGACTCCTGCCTATTACACCAAAAGAGACTGTAATGACATAATATTCATATACTTTAATATGGAGTTGGTCCCCCTTATACAGCTAAGCAGCTTCCACTCTTTTTCGAAGGCTTTCCACAAGATACTGAGTGCCCATTCATTCTGTAGCATGAGGTCAGGCACTGATGTTGGACGGGAAGGACTGACTCGTAATCTCCATTCCAGTCATCCAAAGGTGTTCAACGGGGTTGAGGTCAGAGCTCTGTGAAGTCCAGCCAAGTTCTTCCACACCAAACCATGGACCGTATTCACAGACTAGGGTGAGTTAGGTGTGGACAGATCCGCAGCTAACTCACCCGTCCTGCCCCTATCCCGCACCCCATTTTTAGATAACTTAAGGGACTTGCGGGTGCCATAGGGCTACTTTATCTCTCCGGGCAATGTCCGCACAGACATTGCCTCTCCCCGCCTCCCTGGGTAATCTAAATCCCTCCCACCTAATCACAACCTCTTTCTACCTAAATACAGGGCAGTCTTTAAAGACCGGACAGAGGCGATCTAAGTACCTAACAGGTACGTAGATTGCATAAATGACCTACTACGCATGCGTACTATGTCATTTACTAAGGATCTGCACCTAAGAAGCGGCTGCTTCTTAGGTGTGAATATGGTCCCATGTCGTTATAGTCCTTGCTTTGTGCACTGGGGAACAGTCATGTTGGAATAGAAATTAACCCCTGCCTTTCATGCACCTGTTTGCATTTACCTATAAATTGATTGAGCAACTCCCATTCTGTGTTTGTACTGTTTGGGAGCTTGTCCGGGAGCAGCAGCTGAGAGGGAGTGTTGTTCCACAGCAGCCATTTTGGAGGCTTGTTAGAGTTAGGACCACCATAAGCAGAAAGACCTTGACGGTGGCTGGTAGCTTATCATATATTTGCACAAATATGTGTAACAGACATTTCTGCGTTTTATTTTACAGATAGAACGGTATAGTCTGTTACTGGTTAATGGCAGTTTTGCTGAGGCAATTTTTTTCCTTTGTTTCTGTGGCTAGCAGATTAACCCCTGCCTTTCATGCACCTGTTTGCATTCACCTATAAATTGATTGAGCAACTTCCATTCTGTGTTTGGAATAGAAATGGGCATTCCCCAAACTGTTGCCACAAAGTTGAGAGCATTGAACTGTCCAAAATGACTTGGTATGGTGAAGCATTAAGATTGCACTTCACTGGAGATAAGGGGCCTAGCCCAAACCCTGAAAAACAGCTCCGTACAATTATCCCCCCTCCACCAAACTTACTTAGTAGGCATAAGGCAGTCAGACAGGTAAGATTCTCCCATCATTCGCCAAACCCAGACTAGCCCATCTGACTGCCAAATAGAGAACAGTGATTCATCACTCTATAGAACGTTTCCACTGCTCCACAGTGCAGTGTCGGTGTGCTCTACACCACTCATCAGACTATTGGCATTGGACTTCCATGCAACTGGTCGGCCATGGAAACCCATTCCATTAAGCCCCCGTTGCAAAGCTTTTGTGCTTACATTAATGCCAGTGGAAGTTCGGAACTCTTCAGCTATGGAATCTGCAAAGTGTTCAAGACTTTAACGTAACTTAGCAGTCGTCGACCCCGCTCTGTGATATTACATGGCGGAGTTGCTGTTGTAACTAAACACATCCACTTTTTATTAAGTTACAGCTGACCATGGAATATTCAGCAGGGATGAAATTTCACGAATCGTCTTATCGAAAAGGTGGCATCCTATCACAATACCACGCCTGAAGTCACAGAGCTCTTCAGAATGCCCATTGTGTATCAAAAACATTTGTAAATGTAGACTGCGTGGCTAGTTGCTTTATTTTATACACCTGTGGCAACGGGTCTGATTGAAACATCAGAATACAACACTTAAACAGGTGTGGCCAAGTACTTTTGTCCATATAGTGTATATGCTCACCTTGGAAGTTAATTTTAGAGTTTTTCAATTAATTTTTGAACTTTTGATGAACCTTCTATAGTTAACATGTTATTGAGAAGCGCAACGGTAAATTGGTGTATTAAATAAACGTGCCATTTTTAACATATCAAGGTTGCTATTAGTATTTTTTCTAGTTATGAAAAGAATTAGTACATTGGTAGGTTCAGAATAGCTGTGATGAAAGTATTCTAACAGTTTACCATACACCTTTCATGATGGGTAACAAATACAAGTGTGCTACTTTGAAATCTAAAAAAGAGTTGAGAATATAAAATTACCTGAAGAGCTGCTATCTAAGCTGGCTACTGATATTAACTTTTCATTTTCCAAGAAACTGGCTGCAGAGGAACTTAATTCATCATCTGGCAGATTATAGGATTCTTCCTGGGTATATTTGTATAAAGGTAAAACATTAGAAGACTTTAAAAACAAAACAAAAATGTAACATGTTTAAACATAAACCTTAATCTGAAAATGAATATACAATGCAAGGCAATAAAGGGTGTAAAACACAATCACAATTTGTAAGGGAGAAACAAATCATTCAGATAATTACCTTATCTGATTGTTTTCCAAGTGAAAATTTGCCAAAATCTCCTGAAAAAGACATTCCAGTCAAAAATTATTAAGTCAACAAAGATACTACTAAAAAAACAAAAAAAAAAAATATATCATGGAAATGGTCATACAACTTAACCCAAAATACACTTCTTAGCTTTTGCTTATTTTGTCGTATGCAGTTTTTGTAGTGTAGTTTTACTTGCAAATGTCTAGTAGAAAACAAAAAATAAAAATCAACGGCATGTTTGGCTGTACTATCAATATTAGCTACACAGAGCTGGGTTCATACAAACAGGTTTATTTACTTTAAACTCTAGCAACCGGATTCCAGACTTAGAAAACTTGGCTGGTTTCTGCTCCTTGCGAGCGGAAAACACCTGCATTTGAGGAGTGTGCATGTACATTCAAAGCTTCCCATGCAATGTGAAAATGTTAAGGTAGGGCACAGGTACCATAAATTCCATATTTGCAAGGGGAGAGAGAATCCCACTATGACCTGGCATCAGAGCTCTGACTGCAGTGGTGACAGAATTCTGGATTTGGGCCTAGATAAGAGCTGAATTTCACTGATCACTTCAAGCAATTAAGAATTTTAGTTATTAGCGCGCACTTGTTTTCTTGGCACGCTAAGAGACTTTGCAAAAAATCAGCATATTTCAAAATGGAAAATCCAATACCATCTTTCCGACTCAAAGATAGGTCTTCTGGCAAATTTGACTTCTGAAGATTAGTTTTTGCATTGGCAGTCTTCACAAACACATCAAAATCTTCTCTACAAAAGAAAGAAAAATGATTAAGTCTTCTTCAAGAAAACACTACAACATAACACAAAAGGAAGATTCCACATAGTAGTGCACATACCTATTAAAATGTTCAACCTTTATTGACTATATCTTAAAATATTAGGGAAGATTCTTCTAGCAAAATATTAAAACATACAGTGCATCCAAGATACTGATTTCAAAATAAGAAAATAAGCCTTAACGTTGCTAAAATCTTCAATTCGTCAGTCAAACCCACTTGATTTTAAGACAAAATAATTAGGGTTGCTAGTAGCACATAACACTTAAAAGCAAAGTATAATTAACCATTCGGTGATGTAGGAGTCACAAATTCCTACAAGAGCTGCTCAAAAACGGCAAACACCAGGTTATATGCAGGGGTAGTGAAGAATATGATGATGCATAGCGCAGAGTTACAGCTCCAGGAAACTGGTAAAACATTATAAAGTCAATTAGTGACAATAGTGAGAGACAGTGCTAAGAAGCATTTCGGCACTAATACTCTTTCAAGGCATCAACCAGTTGATATTTAAAGTCCATGTAGTTCACTCATGTACATATTCCAGAAACTCCTGCCAATACTCCAATCATTAGCTCTCTTATACGCGATATATGGTTTACCTGAGGTATGCCTCCCCCAATCAGAACGCTAAAGGGCAGGTACTGAAGACATCCTAAATCACAACGGACTAAGACGCAACAATAAATGACTTAATTACTCCAAACTATGATTGTACAGAGAATATATATCTAACAAACACAACATTCAATAATTAAGTCTTAAAAAGAAAGATTTCGACCAGCCATATTGACTCCGCAGCCTGTTTGTAGACATTATAAGAGCTTTTAAAAGTAATCTGTAAAATGTGGTCAATACTGACTGAATACTAGACATTAAAGCATACAAAAATAAGGCTTTGAAATCGTAAGCCAAACTTGTTACCCGTTTACAAACCTCACTATTCGAGAAGAACAGTACCCTTGAAAAAAACGTAAAGCTATATTTAAGCATTTGCTGTAACATAACAGAATCATTCTGCTCATCTAATACAGAATTCTGCCTTCTTATGCAACAAATTTCAAGACCTCCACAATCAAACATATTATTTTTCTCTGGTTCTCCCTCTTTAATACTGTAAGAATAAGAGGTAACAGATTCATTGGATCACTGAATCATCTACACCCTCCAACCACACAATACTTAGTTACGTGAAAGGCTGTAACAGTGATTGAAAACAGACCGCTTTCATTGGATACTACTCAAACAATTAGCAAACATTTGGCATAGGTAGACACAGCCTGGCTGCAATACAAGGATACAGGCAGATGACTGAATAATGTGGTATGGCAGTGCAACAGCTGGCAGGTTATGGGGCTGATCCTACAATTATTGTGGATCGGGCCAAAAATCGCTCTAGTGTGTGGTACAGGCGGATTTGTAAAACCTCAGATTATCGCCACAGACAGGCTCTGTGACGATAATCTGATCGAAGAGTATTCCTGATTATTGTTCAAGATTATCAGGACTTGTACCTTTACCTCCAGTCTCCCTCAGTCTGTCTGATTCAGTCAGACAGACAGGGAAACTCTGGATAGGTGGAGGTGCCCCACACTACTGTCAGCCAGCCCTTTAGAAAGCTGCAGAGCATCTCACACTGACAGCTGTCAGTGTGAGAGGTTCTTCACAGAGGAGACAGTGCTGTGCAACCTCTCAGTGTGAGGTTCTGCACAGCTCTGCCGAACCTCTCAGTCTTTTTTTTTCCTATTCTTACATTTTTTGTTCAGTCAGCTAATAGGCTGATTGACAGGAGTTCCAACCAATCAGAGCGAGACTGCAGCCAGTCAATAGGCTAGCTGCATGGTTTTATATATAAATTATCGCCTCTGCTGTGTGTGGCACAAATATCAGGACCTTCCCTAGGGGAAAATCATCCCAAATATAAGCCACCACATGATGGGAGCGATAATCTCTCTAGTGTGTGGCTACCTTTAAAGGTCAAGTATTATTTATAAATAATTTTCCAGGAACTAGCAGCTTAGCACTAAAATAGACACATAAAATAGTGCTAAGCTGTAAACTACCGGACAATTATTTATAGATTATAGTGCTCAGTAACCAGAGCCTTAGATTGCAGTCTATAAAGAACCTGACAGCCACTGGCAAATTATGGTTATTAAAGTTGACTCTCATGGGTACAAAGTGGGCAGCTGCCTTGTGGGGATGCTGCAGGAACCAAAGCTGCCACATAACCTGCACATACTGTAGCTAATCCACTGATTTTAGCCAGGAGAAAGAGAATCCAATACAAACACATAAAACACACTTACAAATCATCTTTAAAGCTAAGAACAAATTTCCTTTGTTCCTCTCCTCCAGATTGAGTCAACAAACCAGAGTTGCTTATCGCTTGCTGCAATTTCTCATTCTCCAAATAAGATGCTTGAACATCCAAGGGCCTGATAACAAATCAAACAAGGTTATTGCAGAGTTAGTACAGATCATTAAAAAGATTAATAAAGAGAACTAGTGGTAAAAGTCCATTATAACTCTCTCCACACATGTATATACATATATTCTATATCAGAATTTATTATTAACTATAGACCCCAAAATACAGTAGTAGAATATTGGGTAATCAATCTTAAGAACACTATTCCAACATCTCCATTGTCATCAGTTTAATTTTCCCTGAATTGAGATGAAGGAAGTAGAAGAGAACAAAGAATGACTGTCTAGGGTATCAGAGAGTTTGCACCAGCTGTGAACACAGCACAATATGAATCTAAAGACAGATACAATTTATGATCTGCTCCAATTAAAATCCTTTGGCCTACCTATGGTGCAAAGACACAGCTACAGACCAGCTCTAAAACACAAATACCAGGTTCAGCTAACCTCTACTTAAAATGCTTTTTGGGGGAGCATTTTCTCTACACAGACAGTAATATTGTTGAAGGTTGGATCAATACGGTTATATAGAAACACCACATAAGAAGCCATGAAAAACCTGTTGCAATATTACAGGAAAAAAACTGAGCTTACCGGATGAAGGCAGTACCAGCTTTGGCAACTGTAGATGCAGCAACTGGAAAGCCCAAGTTTGAAGAGATGGTGCAGTTTTCTAAAGCGTCGCTGAGATTACTGTTTATTGACTCTCCTAAAAAACTTGGAAAAGTTTCTTCTGCTATATTGTTGTAACGTTCAGTCATTATAGAAATTCTTCCTAAATAGAACAGGCTTCATGTTAGAAGAACAATATAATGTGAATGAAGTGAGGAACATCTATTATTTTCTTATTGCTTATTCCCCTTATTTGAACTTGTAACTAAATGATACTGCTTGCATCTGCTAGGTTGTTCTCAATTTGTCACCTAGTTATATTTTGAAATTTATGGAAAATTTATTAAAAATCTAATTGGTTAACACTTAATCTCTGAAACTACATAAAAGCACTGTAAAAAAATGTAATCTTTCTTAAGTGTTAATACATATGTTTTATGGGCTTTTGTTAAATCAAAATTATACATAAATTACCACTAATCTGTTACTAAAACAATACTAAAGAACACAGCCTGTGAAATAGGCACTAATACACAATGCTCTATTGAGCCTAACAGTGCTATATAAGACTTACTGTAGTTTATATATACTATTCAAACTATTTCAAAATGTTTTCTTGTGTAAAATAGGCTTTCAATTTTCTCCCTGGTTAAATTCCAAAATAGAATAAAGAGGGGAGAATTAAACTCATGCCAATCTTTATTTATGTATATCCACCATGTGTTTTGATTATTTTGCCTTGTCATGGGTGATATGAATCAACTGTAACACAACTTTTTTTTCTTTTTTAAAGTAGTAAAAAAACACTGGTTGAAGTCTCCGGTCCAATGGCCTGCTTTGCGAAAGAGACACAATAGAGAAATTTACTTTCGGCTGTCTCTATTACGAATAGGGGGCCATTTTAGATTTTTTTTTATGAATGGGTGAGTGTGCCGATTTGCATACTCGCTGATTTATTTTCACAGACCTGCCGGATGACCGCTACTGAGAGGTGAGTAACCTCTCCAGGGCATTTTAGTATTAGAGGGGGTTAGGTTTAGGTGCTTAGGAAGGGAGCGTTAGGGTTAGGACCATAGAAGGGGAGAGTTAGGGTTAGGCTGAGGGGAGGGGGGTCTTAGGGTTAGGGTCAGGCTGCGGGGAAGGGAGGGTTAGGGTTATAATTAGGGTTATAATTAGTGAAGGATTGAGGTTAGTTTAGCCACTCATCTTTCGGAGCAACTCTTCAAGGCATAAGCAATCAATATCCCAGCCAGTTCGAAATAGCTGGGAGAGAAGGGCCCTATCGAAATAGTGCCATTTTGTGAAGGGACTCACACTAAAGAAATACCCAGTGTGTCTGTTACCAATCAGTCTTAGTATAATGATTGTTAAAAGTGCTAGATAATCTGCTGGCGCTATATAAAATATCTATGTGCAAAGCTGCTCTGACAGCTGTGAAGGTATACTTTACAGCTGTCAGAGCAGCATAGTACATAGATATACAGTAGCGGCTATTGCAGGTGTAGTACACACAGGGATCAGTAAAGCACGGCTTCGGCTGATTCTTATCTGTATTACTGCCTGCAATAGCCACTGCTGTATATCTGTGTACTATGCTGCTCTGACAGCTTTAAAGTATACCTTCAAAGCTGTCAGAGCAGCTTTGTACATAGATATAAAGCAGCAGCAGAGAGCGCTGCCCCCTCCCCTCTTCTGATAGGATTATCGGTCCCAATAGAGGTGGTGTATGGTGCCGGTAAAGGGACATTTCCCTAGCAGTAAATCGTCCCGTTTATCAGCCCACCCCCTGCTGGGACCAATGAGCGTACTAGTGTATGGCCAGCTTTAGCGCTGCTGGTTTGTTTTTGTTTTTTATCTCCCTTTATCATTATCAAATTAATCAACAGGGAGTTTGTAAATAAAAAGGCAGCTGGCATGTCTAAGTTGCTACTCGTCACTCAAAACTAAAGCTGGCCACACAGAGCGATTATTGGCCCAAACACCCAAATATTGAGTGATCAGGGCCAAAAATCGCTCTAGTTAATGGCCAAGATGAATTTTAAAAACATCCAATAAATGCACCAGAAACGTTAGCGCCCGATATTTTAAGGGAGCCAATCAGCAAGCTGAATGGCTCCCTATCCCTGTAATAGACGCTGCTGCAGATCTGTATAAAGCTGCTCTGACAGCTTTGAAGTATACCTTCAAAGCAGCATAGTGCACAGAACTGCAGCAGCGGCTATTGCAGGGAATAGTGCAGAGACGGACCAGCCGTACCCGCGCTGTGTGAAGCGCAGTTTTGGCTGATCCCTGTTTGTACTACTCCCTGCAATAGCCGCTGCTGCAGATCTATGCACTATGCTGCTCTGACAGCTTTGAAGGTATACTTCTAAGTTGTCAGAGCAGCTTTGTACATAGCTCTGCAGCAGCGCCATAGAGAGCGCTGCCCCCTCCCCTCTTCTGCTAGGATTATCAGTCCCAGCATAGGAGGTGTATGGTGCCGATAACAGGACATTTCCCTGGCGGGAAATCGTCCCGTTTATCGTCTCACCTCCTGCTGGGCCCGATAATCATCCTAGTGTATGGCCAGGTTAACAAAGAAATGGGGTCCAGAGATGCACTACTACATTTAAACACAAACTCGAGTTAAAGTCTAAATTCAGTTCTATGGTCAAACACAGAGCAAGACATCTTCTGTAGTATACATTAAAGATATAAGTTACAATTTCGCTCCCTGTCAAAGCATACCAACTCGTAAAACCAAACATGTTAAATGCAAAGAAGGAATTATAATAGGAATATAACCTTTGTTTTCCTGTACAGCATTTGTGTACTACATGTAAAATACAGGAAATAGTTCTTCTCAAAACTATTAAGAGTAAAAGAAAAACTAATTTGAAAGAGCTTTAAAATGATAAATCCGACCTTTACCATATAATTAATTATTGCATTCAAAGCATTTTAATAAATAATTTAAAAACACAAAAAGCTCCACTACCACCTACAAAAAGATTTTACTAACATGCATAAACCACTAAGCCAGAATCATGAATAAATTCACTATTTGCTGATATGGCCAGAAAAAGGAGAGAAAAAAAAAACCATTGTTTGGAGAAATCACAAGACCATTTGCTGCACTCCACATTATATTACAGACTTTATACAAAAGACAGAGGCAACCTGTAGCACTCCAGATGTAACTCACAGCAGGCAGAGCAACGTGTTTCCATACTTTCACAACACATGAGGTACAACAGGTTGACCACGTCTGACAATCATAGGGCATTCTTATGGCCAATATTCAATAGCTATATTAAAAAAAAAAACCCACAAGAGGAGCTTAATACAAATATGCACAATGCAGCATAAAAATAAATAAAACAGATGTTCTATTCAGAAGCTCCTGTTTATAGAAGAGGGTGAATTAAAATTAAAGTTCATGGGGCTGATTCAACAAATGTTACCAGTAATCTCTCTCAACGGTCTAGCTCTGGTCACTTTTCCCCAATATTAACATATATGGGTATCTCTCAAGGTACAATATAAATATTATAAAGCCAGAAGCCATGCTTTTAAATTGACCCCGCCTCCCCCACATCAACTCAAAGAAGATCTGCTGTCGTGGAGACCAATGTTTATATTATGGCTGTGTAGGATCATTGTGGTAAATATGAACAAATGAATACCCTCAAACCACTATATTACTTCCAGTCCCTGCCAGAAATCACATCTCTTCAAAGAACTGTCAAAATTCATCTGGTATGACAAAATCCTACACAACCTAACAGGAGGGGAAAGGGGCTTACCAGACATAAAATTATATTACTGCGCAGCCTACCTCAGCCAAATTGTTGTATCTTTTGCTCCTCCTTCCTCCCTCTCCTGGGCAGATATAGTAGTAGCCCATCTCCAACTATTGTTATCCTTTATTGCGGTCCCCCTGGGCACATGGTGGCTCCATTGGCAGAATGCCTGCTAACTACTGTATTTGCCCTCACCATATGGAACCATTACAAATCCTTCCCCAAACCCAATCTATGTTCTCCCACTCTGGGACTTCCCAGCTATCGCACAACTACTCCCAAAGACTGATTTCCATAGGCGTTTGATTTCTTAATGATCTTCTCCACAACGGTATATTCTTATCTATCAGGGACCTTCGAGCAAAACAGACCCTCACATTGCTCATTTCTACATATTTGGTGAACATGCCCGAATGTATCTTTCTGGCACAGGGTCACAGTCCTTCTCTCCAAGTCAGTCCAAAAGGACACCTGGGCCTTTCCGCTGTGTAATCCTATTAATCAGATGAACAAGTCATCAAGGAAATAGTCAGCCCATGCACTTTTTACCACTATGCGCCCGATAGTTAAAAAAAAAATAAATGACGTATCTCAAAATCCCTGCCCTTCAAGGCTACTTATGGTTTGTAGAACAAATGAAGAAAAGAACATACCATTTACATGACAAGGATACATTTTTCTGGATGTGGACCCCATGCCTCTCCCATAACTGACCCTCCTACCTCACTGCCCACATATTAAATTTACTCAGCCTATTTTCTACCCACCCCCCCCCCCGAGCGC
>WWET01003373.1:132581-152826 GCA_011038615.1 Limnodynastes dumerilii
ACACATACACACACATACATACATACATACATATATACACACATACATATACACACACACACACATATATACACACACACATACACACACATACAGGTTAAATAGACATTTAAACAATGTAATTACATTTATATATAAGCTTTTACATGGGAAAAAAAAAAACCTGAATATCAGTCTTTTGTTTTAGTCTCGAGTATAATGATCAGGTATCCTTACATTCATGCCATACAATGTCTCATCCACTCAGCTACTTGCACTCCTGTCAGTTAGGATTCCTCAATAGCAGGGGCCTCCATCCCATTTGTTGTAGGACTATTTATTCCATCTGCTTTGGATGTCACATTGTACATACATACAACCATCCATCATGCAGCTCCTTACAAATGACTAGATTAAGGAAGTTGAATGAAATATTGTAATTGTGATTTACTAAAGGACTGTATGCTCTTTTTTTAAATTTAGAGCAGTGGTCAAAGTGGAATTTTCAAAGTGGTGGTATGGACATTTAGAAGTGGTGGTATGGACATTTAGAAGTGGCGGTATGAAAATATAGAAGTGAATGGAAATTTATAACTTTTCAGTGGGTTAAGTGACAGTATGGCATACACCCGTAAACTTGTCAGTAAGTGACAGTATGGCATACACCCGTATACCCCCTCACTTTGAGCCTTGGTTTAAAGCAATCACCATATAATTTTATATTTTATTTTATAAAATAAAATAACTTAATGTAGTCTAATAGTTACAAAATGAGTGGACTCATTCTGCAGAGATGAATAGTAGCAGTTTAATATGGTCACTGTTCAGTCACAATGCATCTTGCTACTTTTCAGTAGAATCAGTGGCTCTGGTTTGCAACTACTAACACATCAGAAACTGTTATAAAAATTTTCACATAAGTTACTATAATGTAGAAGGCAAAACGGTAATTTTTTAAGTCACAGAAATAGACTTTGCCTCATCTAAACTTAATCCAAATGTTTCTTAATTTTAATTACAAAGGTAAATCCTCTATTAGCTATCCTCCAATAACATAGGAATACAACTCATGTTTTATTTGCAGTAGAAGGGAAGGTTGAATCTAGCCTAGTAGTCAACTGTCCTAGTAATAACATTTACATTAAAATTGGTTTATTCTTCTATAGAAAAACAATAGTTCTGTAACATACATATATAGTCAGCAATACACTAAACAGACTTATTTTGCACAATGACAGATTTACATAAGTGTATTTTATTTTAAAGCACAAAATGATCAGAACATATACATAAAAAGGATTTCAGTTACATTTAGTAGTAAGACGACTTCATCACTGGAAGATTCAAACTGCACTGGGAAAGGGTAAATAAAGGAGCTCTGCATCCATTCCTGTGTGCATGCAACAAGCAGCAAAACAACAAAGTTACTCCGGTTAGCTTGGCATCAACTGTGCTGTCTGTTAAGGACACAATACAAACAAAGAAAAGCATCACTAAAGTAAAAAAGTGTTACGTCAAAAGCAAAACATTTAATAATGCATATTAGATATATTAAAACACATTAACAGATGATAAAGGCAAACCCTGATGACTTTATGTCATTATGTCTAATGTTAGACCTAGAACCATATATATTTTTAATCCATAGTCTTAACAAATGAATAGTACGCCTATTTGAAAGATAAAAAGACCATCTTCGTAGGAGAAAATGATTATTCAAAATTAATGCTTGATTTTGCAGCTAGTGGCATTCCCCACAATGTGCTATTAATCTAGTAACATCGCAGCCATCATGTCCCAGTAAATTCACCAAATTCAATTCCAATTTTTCACAAAATAAATAGGGACAGCACAATGCGTCTGATATCGCAAATGCGTTTAAAAAAAAAATATGAATAAACTCCCCCCTTCCCTTAAAAAACATTAACTTAAAATACCCCTGGTATTATTGCACTACAAGCAGCAGTACACCCAGGCTGCCATTAAATGCTTGGGCATGCTAGCGCAAGTTGGCACATAGGGAACCACAAGGGCCGGCTGCGGCCTTTAGTGCCCACACAAAATGACTAATATAAATACTGAAATTATAGAGGAAGTCCAGGTTCGTAAACTTCTAATCCAAACCAGGATTAGTTAAAAAAACAAACCCTTTATGGGCCAGATTGAATTAGCTGCGCAGCAGCGTATTTTGCGGTGCAAAACTAATTCCGCTAAATTTTTTGGGGTGACTTTTATGCGCACCTCTATTCGCATATTTTTCATACCATATATGACGGGAAAAAGCGCAGCATGTACTTTTTCCCATCATCGCGGCTAATTGAATCTGGCCCTTTATGTGCAGCAGAATGATTCATATGGCAGCCGTGACCTTATAAGCAGGGACAACATGGGAAAATCAGTTTATAAATAGAGGACCTGGCTGCCAGATTTGATCGGTGCATATAAAGGTTTTTTTCCCCCATTAAAAGCTTAGACTGGACTTTACAGATCTAGATGAAGATCCAATTGTTAGGTATGAAGCCCTTCATACCTAAGGAATGGATCTTTTAATATGCTTTTAATCAGAGTCAAACTCTGCGATAAAAAAAAACAAAAAACCTCTTTATATGCACCGAACAAATCTGGCATCCAGCTCCTCTATCTATAAACAGATTTTCCCAGCTTATGGGGAGGGGTCTTATTTATTTTACACATCATTTCTGCATTTTATTTATTACATTCGGCAGGCATTTAAATTTGGTGAGGCCACTACAGACCGCAATAAGCCCTGCGTGTCAGGGCACACTGGCGCTTGTGGTTCCCCACATGCCCATTTGCTCCTCACAGCCATGGGCATACTGGAATTTTGAATACTAGATTTTGGGCTCAAAATTTGGGTTGCAATGTTGAGAAACGGAGTAATAAAAGGGATCTGGGTGCAATGTTAGTGATAAGTCTTGCAATAAAATGGCTCAATGCTAACACTGTCCAAACCATCCACAAATAAGCTAACATGTCCAAAACCTACATTGCGGGGAATAGAATCGGCCCCTTGAAGTGAACCAACAATACTATAGAGGGTTAATTCAACTAGCCATGTAAATGCAGAATCTTCTCAATATACAATTACTCCAGTCTCTATGGCTTAGTCATAATCCATTGCTTATAAACCAGAAAAAGGCCCACAGGAAGCAGTGCTATAGTTATTCTACTATTACACTTCCATTGAATACTTAAATTGCATAATAAATTTAAATACACAATTTACTGTAGCCAACATCAGCTACATCGATATTCCATGAAAGGGAACAGTCCAAGTGTAGGAAAAGTATTGCAACCATCTTGGAAAAAACAACAACGTCTTCTAGTTTAATAAACAGAGAAATTTATAATCAGGGTTTAGCTTTGGAGGGTGGTAGATTCAAAGGAAATGTGCGGAAAAATTACTTCACTGAAAGGGTGATAGATAGATAAATGGAATATTCTCCCATCTGAGGTGGTTGAGGCCAATACAGTAGAACAATTTAAACATGCTTGGGATAAATATAAGGGTGTCCTAAATTGAAACCCAAATTGAGGGTAAATAGGGTCTAGGGTCAGTATAGTTTTCAATAAACAAATGGGCAGACTAGATGGGCCATGTGGCTCTTATCTGCCGTCACTTTCTATGTTTCTATGTTTGTTTACATTTTTTTGATCTACATAAAATTAAAAACAAACTATTTTAGTCATTACAATTTACAATTGAATACATTTAAAAAAAAAAAAAAAGAAGGATTCAAGCAACTGCTGGTATAGGTTTCACCAAAAAGTGAAAAGCTTTTAAATGTGTTAATGGAGCTAAAAAATAAATAAAAAAATTAAGAGTTCAACTACATGCGAAGAAAGTATTAACTCTTATTAATTGGTGTTTTGGTGCAGACAAGACATTCATTATTAAGATGATCTGAGTGTAAGTGGACTAATCTATCCCCTCCAAGATATAATGAAATGCTTACAAGAGGTGTACAAAAGCTAGAACCTTACACATGGTTCTCCTTCACAGGCTATGATGATATCAGACAGTTATATTTCTCCAAGTTTGGTAGCTCTGCTCTAAGGTTTTTGGGACAAGAATCAGGTTTATTGGTATTCATTCTTCTCTGCCCAGAGTACAGGGAATCCTGGACTTTTATCCTGTATCATACACTACAAAAATGACACCGGCAATCTGGAAGCCACAACTTAATGTCTGCAGCAGTTTCCCAGAGGAAATTCCTTACACTGGACAGGATCCAGTATTACTAAAAGGCTATTTCCGATCACTAGGATCGGGAAGTGCCGCATTTGGTAAGCAGCCTCTGTATTCAGCGTCTCATCCAGGTACCAATTCAGGCAGCAAGACAAGAAGCAGAAACTTTAAAAATCTATTTTACCACATGGTGTTATTTTCCAATACCATGTCTCATTTTACAGGCACACAATCCAGTGGTTTTAAGGTTAGGGAACCGGATAAGGAGGTCTGGGTCCGAGCCAATAGTATCTAATATCTGCATGGGAACGTTGTACAGCATAAAAAACTCAACACTTAGGGCCAGATTTATTATTAGCTGCTGGAAAGGCAAAGTGGAGATGTTGCCCAAAGCAACCAGATTCTAGCTGACATTTTCTAGTATGTAATAGAAAAGTGAGAGCTAGAATCAGATGGTTGCTACGAGCAACTGCTCCACTTTTCCTTTCCCGCAGTTAAGTAAATCTAGCCCTTAATCTGGACAAATACAAACATTTTGGTTGGTCCTACATCTCCTCTAAGTTTTCAAGTCCATATACCTTATTATGAAGTAGTTTAGCACAATATTACTTGACTTTAAACACTCTATATGTGACTTGATATTATGATCAAAATAATGAATTTATGTACTGAACTGTAATACCCAAACAGTGCAAATCCTACTTGAGAGGCAATTGACTGCTTTGACTCAGTTACTTTTAAACCCATAGAAGAGTCCAAACATATTCACCACTCACAAGAGTAAACCTGCATGGATCTGATAGTCTCTTACTGCAAGTGACAAACTAATATATATCTATCTTTTGTCAGACTATAGCTATTCCCTCATGATCTATATCTGTCTTTCTGGAAGAATATATAATCTTACTAATGTAATGTCACTACAGATTAATATGTAAAAAGTCATAAATTATGCACATTTAAATAAACTTGCCTTCCTCCTCTGATGCAAATTCTGTAGACACCTACCTACAATGATTCTATGTAATTTATGCAGTGTGAATTGTATTTTTCTTTACCATCTTCTTCGGCAATAGATACAATTACTTATTCATGTATAACGCTCATTCTTCTGTCATTCAGGAGCGCAGAACCAATTTACCTCTACTAATCATGCTATGGCAATTAGACCTAGAAGAGCTTTATTGCCATGTGTCTATTTCCAGTAAATGATATGCAACAGTCTGGATATATATTGTACTTTATTGTTTTCCTGATGCCAACACCATGCCATTACAAGCAACATACACACATTTTCAGTGACAGCAAACTGTTACACACGCCTTACCTGCCAGATGATCCATTAACTGAGTTAGACATACTCTGATTAGTGGAGCCAACAGAGGACACAAGGAATCCTTGCTGGCTGGCATTAACAGGGTTCCCATCGCCCTTCAGCACACCAGTGCACTTCCAGTTGTCCATGTAATTGGCTGAAGAAAATGCCAGACAAAACACATTTATTGCATGTGTATGTATGCAAAACTTTCCCAGAACACTTCTAAAATCATACTTAGTTTTAAGTGGTGACTTCAAATGGCCAACTACACTTTAGAATCACTGCCAGCAAATGTAGTTATTTCCAAACAATTTTAAAAAGGAATGGATCATACACTGACATTAATGCAAGTGTATAACTAGATATAAAGCGGAGAATGTAGATTGCCTAAGAAAGCTAATGATTAAGCTATAAGAAGCAGTAAATCTGCGGTTATGTAGCATAACTTGTGGCAGTCTTATAGTAACCTAAATACATGCTGCTTGCCATAAAACTGGCCACTGAGCACAGCCATCATTGCTCACCTTTCCATAGCCGAACGCTTCCATCGTCACCAGAAGATGCCAAGACAGTACCAGTTATGTTCCAGCTTACACGCCAAACTTGTGAGTTGTGGTTATCAAACTGTGCCACTGTGTGTATTTCAAATTTTGTCACACCTCCAGAAGAAGTCAACTCCTTCCTGTAGAAAACACTATATTTTAGGGTTCAATACTTCCAACTATAAATTTAATACAAACTATAGTTTTTTCACAAAATAAAAAGAATGGTCAAGTTACACAATAAGAAATAAGACATGGGATCAGTCATTGTCAAGTATATAAGAAATAAATGAAGTCTGTCTATACTTATTATTACAACCTCGTTTATCAGTATTCGTAATAAAAGCTCTATACTTAAACCGGCTATAATTGTTCAAATAATATTATAGAATTTAAACTAAACCTGCAAAGAAATTGGTCAACATTACTACAACAAAACACCAGTTCTGACAGGTCTATGAATATTTAACCAGCATGAAAAACAATAAGCATTACAAGTTAAGTACTAATCGTGGAACATTCAAATGGACAGGACATGCTCACAGTTTAAAACATTCTAGCGGTCACATGAACACAAGCGCAATGGCGCCCATTAAAAACATGATTAAGCTCAATACATTATAACATTCATTAAGGCTTTCATCTTTCAAACAAATACAGTTAAAAAGATTTTGCACAGTGAAATGAAACAAAAAACAGTAACACATTAACAAACCTTTGGAAATGAAGCAATTTGGTTTATGAAAGCTCACCTTAAAGGCTTCATTGTGAAAATTCTGACGTCTTTACTAGCCACTGCAAGGATATGGAAGGATCTGCCCAAGTTTGGAGCAAAGGAAATGTCGTGAACGGGATCCGTGACTGTCATGAATGTTTCAGCTTTGACATATTTTCTAAATACAGAAATACAAGGTGTGAAATACTTACATAACGGAGAATGCAGACATATAATTTCACAGGAAGCATGAACTTGAAGGAAGTTTCAGAAGAGAGAACACTTATTAAGACCCCCAGGGAAAGTGATGTAAATAGATGTGTCCATAGTCACCTAGTGATTGTCTAGGAACTTTAGAAGACATAAAAGACCAAATACAAAAAGCATGTTTTGTCCGGGATAATGCATACACAACGGTTTTAATGACTGTGGGCCCGATTCCATTAGCTTCGCACCGGCGTATTGTGCGGTGCAAAGCTATTTCAGAGAATTTTTTCTCCGGCTAATTTGATGTGCCTCTCATTGAGGTGCGCATAAAACTTTGTCCATTCTTCATACAGTATATGACTGGAAAAAGCGCAGCGCGTACTTTTTCCCGCCATTGCAGCGAATTGAATTGGGCCCTCAATGTCTAATTGCACCACTCTGTGCCTAAACATTGGCAACACACCATGCTGTAACAGGGGCCACTCTACTATAGTGTGTGGCATTAACCAATTTGTCAGAATGCTGACAAAACAGTCCAGAGATGGTTCAGATTGTTCTGCATAGCGTAGCCACAATTATTGGTCAAGTGTGGTCACTACTAACCAACTACTGCGTTTCTGTTGTCAGGGACACGTGGCCATCTTAAGATGCAATTTGTGTAATGTTAAAAGCTTCAGGATTTTACCTACAAAAAAGTGCATCATTTACTGCAAATACCAGTTTCAGTTTGGAAGTGGATGTCCCCTTCAATTCCCAATTATAGGAGTACCCTCTTATACGTGCTCATCCAGGGCCTGATTCAGAGGCTGAAAATAAGAACTTAAAGTTACACCTGGGCAAAACCATGTTGATTTCAAGAAGAGTCAAGTTTTATTCTATGCATGCAGGAAGAATGATTTGCTTTTACTTATTGCACACAGATACCTGATCAGCTTTACTTTTAAACTGCTAATTAGACTTGAGCTGGGAAACATCACCTTTTAACTATAATACTGTTGCAACAAATGAAATTTGACTCCCCTGAAATCAACATGGTTTAGCCCAGGTGTAACTTTAAGTTCTTATTTTCAGCCTCTGAATCAGGGCCCCAGACCTTACTCCTGAGAATTTCTTCAGATGAAAAATAAAGGTAGCCTCTGGCTGTGAGAAGTCAGTCCACGATAAAGGGTTTGGTTAAATGTGTGCACAGATGTCTGAAAAGCTCAGCACTAGTGAATAACTCTGAATCTTTTAATCAGGATCCATGAGAATGGAAAACGGTCTGGATCTGGCTCAATACTAAAATGTGTCGAGTGTTCCTAATTTAACACATAGCAGCACCACAAAATGCAGCAACATCAAGCAACATGGAGGTCCTGGTAAAATGTAGATCTAAGATTTACCTTGTGTTTTCGTTGTACTCATATATCTGAACTTTACCCATTATATTCGGACTGGTGTCATCACTACCCACAGCAATAGTAGGAGAATGGGCTCTTGAACTATAGTAAACAAAGAATTGAAATCAGTGTTAAAAGAAACCTCTTGACCGAAAATTTGGTATAAAAGTTTATATGCTGTAAAGGTGTGAAACAAGTTCATTAGGAAACTAACCTGGAAGGGTTCCAAGAAATGCAACTGCAGCTCAACTTGCAGGATATCTCATGTTGTAGAGACCACTGGCTGAGGTTCATGACATCAGGAGCCTCATACACTCTCACTACACCATCTGCAGAACAGGTGGCCAACATTAAGCCCATGTGTTTGGGGGCAAATTTGACATCAGTTACAGATGTTCTGCTGTCCACAAGCGTAGTTCTTTTAACCTGAAATTCATGACCAAAAATGTATATGTATATGTATATACATATGTATATACACACACACACGTTTTTTTATTTTCATAGACAACTAGATACCTGCCACAGATTCTGGTGTGTAAGGCTTGAATCAGTAAAGTACATTTGCCTACACTAAAATAATTTTAATCTTTCTAAGATGCCAAAACAATGTACAGTCAACCAAAGATAAAAAGAAAAAGTCAAAAGGTTTTAGTACATATTATGAAATCAAATTTGAAAAACAAAACAAAAACTTGAAACAAAAGAAGCAAACACACTGCTTAATACAAGAAAGTAGCTCTTCAGCATGCACTCTCTCATAATATATATGTATAACATACATATACACAAAAGATTACTGCACTACCAATCACTGGTGTAAGAGACAGTTTTTAATTTCTGATTGTAACATATGCAAAGGCTACAGAAAGGCTTAACAAGATTTTGGGTAACTAGAGAAGTAGGGTGATTTGTACATACAAAATGGTTTTAGGGAGCTTGAAGGACACATTTAATTTTTTGTGTAAAAAAAGAGAAGTTTTAAAGACCTATAGTAAGAAAACTACTCTTTCTATGCTTATAAAAACTTAATTACAGAAAATTACTTAGAGTACAGCTATATGCACTTTTTAAAGTCCTTCAAAGCTGAGTACTTGCACAAAAATGTTCCATGTTCTCTTCCTGATAGAATTTCCAGTTTGTTATTTTATCAACCCCCTTCTAGAACATAGAGAAACTATGCATGATGCCATCATTCATGAAGACTTTTTGGATCCCCACAACAATAACTACAATTATTGTTGCACAACTTTGCCATGCATCAATTGCGTACACTTCTTAGATCATAAGATCATACAGAAAAGCCACCTTTACTTTGCTTCAAATGCCAGTATGTTTATTATACAGTGTTACCAAACAGGTTGATGCATTTTATATAAAGGACAAATACAATAAAATGGTTATAGGGGAACAGCCAAAGATAAAAAAAAAAAAGTTATATGCAGCTATTTTTAGAAGGCTTTAATCTGATGTGTATTGCCAAATGGAAACGAGCAAATAGTAATTAAAGAGACAGAAAGGTCTAAAATGTTCTTGATATTTTATTTTCGATACTTGTCGTGACACATAGTTTAATCCCAAAAATTTCACTAAGTGACAAATATATTACTTACTGATAAAACTGAAGAGATCATTTTTAAGTTAGAAGTACCTTTAAACAAGATAACTTACTTCACATGTAATAATCAAAAATGTAAATAAAATCCTTACCCAGTGACTCTGTCCTCGAGGTCTGTCATTTGATTCGCCTACTATTTCTTCCCAGACAGCAGCTGTTCTGTCAAAAGAGCATGAAGCTAATACCTGCCCAAACTCTGGATGAGCCCAAGTTACACGCCATACTGATCCACTGTGTGTCTGAGGAGAAAAACAAACCTTGAAAAGCAGAAAACAGTGAAACACGCGTCAGTGCTCACTAATCTGGATTTACCCCATACTGCTTGATAGCTGCTCATCTACTGTCCATAGGCATTTATACTTATTCCCCAGCTGCCCGCTACTTTGAAGAGTTTGCACTACCTATTAGGATTAAAATTAACCACCAAAAGATCTAGGGTAGGCATCAACACTATTCTAAGACAGTGTACTGTCTGTTTATTGCTCTAACTACAACCCTCTACATATTACCAACTTCTAGGACCATTAAGTTTCAGTACTTTTGGAGTAGCAAAAGGCACAATTACCTTCGATCATACAGAGTTTTTTGATATGCCTCATTACTGTGTCACAGAGACTTATATTATACAAGCTTTTAGTAATTATCTAAATAATATTAGTTTTTTTTGTACACATCTCCAGGGGCCAGCTTAGTAAGCTGTGGGTTTGGAAAAGTGGAGATGTTGCCTATAGCAAGCAATCAGATTCTAGTTCTCACTTTCCTATTACATACTAAAGAACGCTAGCTAAAATCTGATTGGTTGTTATGGGCAACAACTCCACTTTTCAAAACCCACAGCTTAGTAAATCTGGCCTCAGGTGTCTTACTGAACATAGGGAAGACAATTATCCTTACCAGCAATGAAGCTTTGAGAGATATTTGGATTGCTTAAATCCCTGCCTATTGTCACATGTTGAGGTTCAGTAGGCTCACCATATTTAGGACTGAGCAACAATTTTTCCCCCAACCCAATGTTTTTAACTACTCTCACGTTTTAATCACTTTGAGGACAGTGTCCAATTTACATAAAATCAATTCAGCATTAAACTTGTTTGTAAGGTCAAAATGAGTTGCATATTTTTCTGCACAAGCAAAAGTTACACAACATTTACTTAATCTGGCCATACACTGGGTCGATTATCGATCCCAACAGTGGGTGTCCCGATAAACGGAACAATTTCTCTCCAGGGAGATGTCCTGTTATCGGCACTATACACCTCTCTTGCTGGTACCGATAATCCTAGCAGAAGAGGGAGGCACTTACAGAATAGGGTTCCATTCAGTAAGCTGATTGGCTCCTTTAAATTACTGGGCCCAATAATTGCTCCAGTATATAGCCAGCTTTATTTGTATTTTTTTTAATCTGGTGCTATTTATTTGTTTATAAAAAAAAAAAAACCTGGTTCATATCTTACCTTCCAGCTTGCAGTACAATGCCAATCTCCATTTTCACTTTTGTCCCAAACCTGCAGTGTGACAAAAAATAGTTTTATTTAACTAGAACTTTGTTATGCATCTACTAAGTCAATGCATAGACAACATCATATAACTTATATTGCTTGTGGTCAGCATCATTGCTCTTCAGCTGGAGACAGAGGAGAACAGAATTTCAGCAGAATTCAATAGGTATAAGTAGCATCAACCATCCACTTTAATTTACTAATTAATAAATTATAAATTCAATAAGCGAAAAAGCAATACACTGGCTGACAGGCAATACACTGGCTGACAGGCAATATGTGAGGGTCACAGTTACAGTACAACCTGTGTCATGAAACATTCTGAGATATTTAGTTCCACAGCAGACAAACTATATGATACTATACAATGGACCAGTAAATGCAAGATAACATTGTACAAGTACATTGATTTACTTTCAATACCCGATCAAGCACGTTAGCCTGAGCCTCTGCCCATGTGCTTCCTTCCTCTGTCTCACTTACTTTCACGCTCTGATCGCTGGAGCAAGTCGCCATTCTTCTGCCATGGAAATCAAAGGAGACATCGTGGATGAGATCCTTATGATCAGCGGCTATACTCCTTGCTACAAACATGCTGGCCCTGACTTTCACCACCGCTCACGGCGAGCCGGCCAGTGACGTCATACACGAAGTACGTGAGACGCTAGTTCAGAAATGCGCCCTGCAAAATCGTATAAACGAATCACCAGTTCTAAAGTACTGAGCATGCGTGAAACCTAGCCGCCTCGAGCATTTAGCCCAATCGCCAGGCCGCGTTCATATCACGTGATGTTATTGTTGCGCCCCGATGAGAGTTGTGACTAGTTCCCCTTTAGCGTAAGGACCTGGTCCTTTTGGAGAAGGACCTTTTTGCCCCCCTAGTGGTCAGGTCCTGCACATGAAAAGGAACTAGCCCTCTCAATGCGAATAAGCTTGTTCCCCTTCATTGTAAGGACCTTTTTGCTCAATGGCACCCCACTCACCATGGCTGAACAGGGACATGCCATGTAAATCACAGAGGCCAACCCATGCATTAAATATTTCATAATTAAATATATATTTGTATTGTTAAATCAGATTGTATATATAATTTTAGTACTTCCTCATCTTTGTGGCCCCCTGCTGGTGGTTACGCTACTTACGTATTTCTGTGTATTGAGATCATTGCATAACACATATAGCAGCTATAACTAGAGCCAGCTAGCGGCTTTTATTGGCTCCTTAGCTAAATGAATGGCAGCATATATGGATAGTATGTTTTGGCGTAAGCGTAAACTTATTATTTGTTCTCTGGGACACTGGTCCAGTTAGGCATCCAAGTTCATCCCGATGTCTGCTCAGGGTCCTCCCTTACCTATACGGCCATTTGAACCAACTCCAGCCTCTAATCTGTAAAAATTTACATCTCCTAACCCCCTAAATTCCACATTGCTGGCTGGAAATATCGTAATTGAAAGCTGCACCTATGGATCGCAAATACCGCACCCTCATTTTGCGGGGATTGTCACCTTCCATGATCCAGCTCCCTCACTTACTGCATCAGCTACAATAACGCTTGAGGTGCGAGATTCATGATAAGGGCTCTAGCAGGTCTTCTTCCTATGTCCGTTCTTGCCGCTTCCAGTAGAAGAAAGGTGATGATAATAATCCCATCAGAGCCTCTTTTTGTCCCGCCTCAGAGATAACTAACCAGTCCCAATGCCACTATCTCCTCTCCCTGGTGGTGTGAATGAAATGCCGAGTAACATCGGTAGTAGTACACACAATTCCACTCCCCGCAGAATACTATCCACATATGCTGCCATTCATTTAACTAAGGAGCCGATAAAAGCCGCTAGCTGGCTCTAGTAATTGCCTCTATAGGTGATGCAATGATCTCAATGCACAGAAATACGTAAGTAGCGTAACCACCTGTGCTGCCTCCAGCAGGGGCCGCAAAGATGAGAAAGTACCATAATTATATATATATATACAGTCTTCAGTTTAAAATATATAGCACACTAGATCCCGTTAGTCCTATGAATAAGGTTTGTTTCAACAGGACCGCCTCTTCCCCTTCTAATGTCCGGGTCTTGATCCGGGCCACAAGAAAACACTAGAGAGAGAGGAGAAGGGGGCGCTTCATAGTGTAGTATCTTTATTAAAACATATAAAACCACTCAAATGTAGTCTGCGTACCAATTAAAATCTTCAATATCAAATGAAAAATATCCCCAAACTAGGCCAAAACAGAATACTGGACATGCAATAAATATGTCCAAAGTATCTGATTCTTCCCTAAAGGACCAAAAGCATAATGGCCTTTTGGATCAAAACCGATTTTCCATATTACAAAAGGAAGGTGAGCTCCCAAATAATGTAGACAATCAAAAAGTAGATAATGACAATGTAGATGACCAAAGAGTAGTTAATGGGAAAGATAAAAATAAAAATCATAACCCCTCCAGATTTACAACCTACTACACAGTCTTTTTTGGAAGTAGGACCAACCAAAGACAAACCCCCTTTAAGGGATATAAATGCCCTATTGAAAGGGAAAAGACCTCTACCTGTAGAAGAGGGAAGAGAGCAAACAAAAAGACCAGAAAAGAAATCGAGAAACCGCCAACTAAATTAAACAATGGTATCTTTAATCTCTCTCAGGTAGAGTTATCTAACACGGATGTAACATTATTACAAAAGGGTTTGTCCTTTGCACCTACGTGCGCTCCATCAAAATATCTTTTATTAATAGATCTAATGAAATTTGCTAGAAACCTTACCATCAAACGACATTTCCTTAAAGTAGACCAAAAACGACAAACATCACGAGATATTGATAGTTTCCCTATTCCCTTTGAAGACCCCCAAGAATTGAATATCAACCATACTGGGCTTCGTGCAAAATCAAAATTCTATCTTAGAAGCAAGGGGTAGTTATGTAGAATTATTCATGGAGTCAGTCAAGAAGGATTTTAGAAAATTAGATTACACAATTCCTTCAGACAATATGAATCTGACTCCACAAGAGAGAATCTCTTTAAAGAAATTAACTACAAATACCTCTATTGTTATCAAACAGGCCGATATAGGGTGCGGGATAGTGGTTCTTGATCGGTCCAAATATGTGTCAGAATGTTTAAGATTACTCGAAGACGAAAACTCTTATAAGAAATTGGATAAAGATCCAACAGAACAGTGTCTAGAAACTCTTACAGAACTTCTAAATGAGGGTATATCTAACAAGTGTATTTGCCATGATGAATACAAATACCTATTGAACAAAACACCTAGAATAGCAACATTCTATACATTGCCCAAACTAAATAAGGATCATACAAATCCACCTGGACGCCCCATTGTTTCTGGGATAGACTCAATAACAGCGAGAGTCTCAGAATTTGTGGATTGTTATATCAAGAAGTATGTGCCTGTATTAAGGTCATACCTCAAAGACTCTACACAAGTTCTGCAATCCCTAGAACATTTGGAGTGGAACGATTCTTGTAGTTGGGTTAATATAGATGTCCAAGCCTTATACACATCTATCCCTCACGAAAAAGGGCTGGAGGTATTGTATAAGGTACTATCAACAGATATGGAGTTATCTGAGGAGAAAAGGAAGTTCATAGTGAAAAGCGCAGAATTTGTTCTTCGCAACAACTATTTCACTTTTCTGGGCACCTACTATCTCCAAACCACCGGTACCACCATGGGGACTATCTTTGCCCCCAGCCTAGCCAACTTATACATGGGCGACTGGGAGGAGGAATATGTCTATAATATCCTGGACCAAAGTCCGATAAAATTCTATTGTCGATATAGAGACAATATCCTCATGGTATGGGCCGGTGGTGAAAAAGAGTTTTGGGAGTTCTTCAATAGTCTCAACACAAACTCATATGGCGAATGTGCCACCCAGATGATACACATTGCATTTCCGTTCGCAAGGAGATGTGAGTATGACGGGGTGTTTCATCTTCTCCACAGAGTTAAATCCATAAAGTGGGTTGGGTTGACCATTTAAATTTACAGTATGGGCAGGGTATGGGAATGGTACAACCGCTGATCCGCACAGAGACTTAAGGCAGCCTTAAAAACTCGTAAGTGAGCTAAAGTCTGCACGAGAGAGGGGAGTGACATGGGAGTTCACTCCCCTCTTCTGTACGGACTATCAGACCTCTACATGTACAGAATGCCTTGGGGGGGGGGGTTTGGATTCAGCCCATTAATATAATTTTAGGTTACAGATTTACTTTTTCTTATTAGACACAAGACAAATGTAGTGAAGTGTATTTTTATTAATAAATACAACATTTACACATATGAGAAACATTTGATGAATAAGATATTTTAATGCATTTCAACCAGTAAAAAGTCCTTAACACAAACAAGCTTTACTGGTAACAAGCTGTAGTGTGAAGCTGGTCAGGCTTCCAGATGCATTTTATTTCATGATAATGGCCCAAATCCAGAACAACGTCTTACGCGCTTGATTCACGATTACATACCTGACCACTTATGCGAACGTCAATGAGTGGGCCGAACGCACGTATTTGAAAGGCATGCCACGGAATGCAAATTAATTTAGTGGGCGTGAAACCGTAATTACACAGAATCCACAGTTACTCGGTCAACAATTAAATAGTATTTACGCTAGTATGATTTAAGGCAGGGATCTATGGATGTAACAGAAGGGGTAAGCTAGGGTTGCGAGCCTTGGCGTACCTACGTTGTAAAGCGTAAGTTTCTTAGGTGTATCCCACTTAGAAGCACCTGTTGCTATGACTCCTGCAACAGGCGCTTCTAAGTGGGACACATCTAAGAAACTTACGCTTTACAAAAAAATGTTGTTCACTTTGAAATGTGTTTTGTCAAATTTGTAACATTTATTAGTTTTAAATATTAATATGTTCAAATGTATATATACATAGGAAATGTACATTGATTACCCATGTAAATGTTTTATTATTTTATTTTTAAACAATGGAACTGCATATGATGATTAACCTCATAGCCTTTCGTATTCTATTTAATTTACAGCATATTGGTCCCTTTTTTACATCTTTAAGACTACATTTCCACACATCCATAAACTATTTATAGGCCTATGCATTAATCTAACAAACACCCCCTGCACAAATACACATATTTTTGTAAATACAAACATGCCAGACGTAGATTGCATTTCCTCTACATTAGACGGACCTGGCTGTCCTCTTTTAAGTTGCATATAGAGGATTGGAAAAGATTTCCTTAAGGACATGAACCTCTGCAGTAAGGGCACGTATATCAGTTGACACTGTCTGCACATCACTGCGTATTCCTCCAAGCAATTGATTATTCTCCACCATAATTGCCTGTATAGGTTCCATGTGGGACTTTTTTGCTTGAATGGCAGTTTTGGGCTCTGGTGGTTATGAAGGAGCAACATGCTCTTGCTCTTCCGCCTCCTCCTGCACCACCTCCTCCTCCTCCTCAACATCCTCTGTTGGAGTGATGGTGCTTGGTGGTTGCTTTTGTTCATCACCATGTAAGGAGATGGTGTCTTCCAGATGCTGCTCCAGTGCTATGATAATGTTATGGAATAAATATAATTTAATTTTAACATACACAAAATGTAATTCTTATAATTAATACCATTAATATGCATTACAGATAAATCTAACTATGAATGAATTATTCACAAAAATACATTTAATAAAAAGAGAAAAAAATGGACAGCGCTGACTTTTAATTTAGAATAAGTAATTAAGCAGCTGGTGGGTTCAGGGAGTCTAGAGCTACCCTGTTTAAAAACACTGAATGAAATATGAACCAAATCACTAAGACTGGTAACCAGCGCTATAACGATATAATTAATGCAGGTTTGTTCAGCTTATATATATATAAATTCTCAGTATGGCTGAAATGACACAAGACACTGATGGATAAAAAATAAATTTTATAAGTAAATGATTAAAATGAATAAGTAGAAAAACAGTTAAATAATAATAGTTTGCAATATATCACATTAGTATTAAATACAAAAAAGAAGAAAAGAAAAAAAACAAAAAACTGAATGTGGACTCATATAAAGAGGCCAGACATATATACACATATACTATTAATAATTAAGTTCTATTTAAACTATCGTTAAAAAGTTCACTGCTAAAATGTGTTGTATCCAAGGCTTGCAGTAAGCTCATATGTTTCAATCAGACGTTGTGTTCAATTGAACAAAAGGAGACACTTTGGCTAACGATTGTAGCCCAAATATATGTATTGGCTAATATTGTTGAAAATGATGGTGAGAATATTCAGTCTATTCAAAGAAAGTTGATATAATTACCACGTCCATATGGGCACAGTCAGAACTCCGTTAGTGGCACGGTCAACACTTCCCCCCTCCACGGGGAAAAGTGGTCCGGTGTCAAACTGTAGGATATCTTTGAGCTGGAAATAGGATCGTGGATATGCAAGAGTGTTTGAAGCTTTAGACTATTCTCCACAGAGTTGTCCTGTGTCTAAGTTGTACAACTGAGTCCAGTATATTTAGCAATGTAACCATACAGCGTGCTGCGGTTATGTATGAGCCAGTGAGCCAAGGAGCTTTCAGTTAATAACAGGTGATGACAACGCGTTTTATTCCAATGTGGAACTTTTTCAAGCCAGGATAGTAGGAATAGGAGGTGCTTCTATATATATATATATAGAGAGAGAGAGAGAGAGAGAGAGAGAGAGAAATAGTTAATTGATTACAGGTGGCTCAGACCTAAAAATCTAATACAACGTTTCTAAAAAGTTTCTCTTATAGAATTGCATAAGTATAATCCAAGTAAACATGGTAATACATGGCTAATGTATTTTGAGATAATTACTTGCAAACATGTTAAATTATTCTTTAAACTTGTTACTAAAAATTACCTTCTGGGTCCTCTGACTCTGTGTCAGAATGTGGATGCAATAGCCTGGGGGGGGGCATCCATGGTGTCATGGTCTCCTACACCCTCAATCTGTGCAACCTCATCAATGTCCGTGAAGGGCAAGGTCTGCGGCATGGGTCCTGCACCTGTCTTGAGGGAGTGTAGGTGTCGTGCTGACATTTTTTTTTTTTTATGGTATTTTTCATATCCTGCCATCTGAAATGTTAATAAACCAAAAATTTGCATGTTCATGGGAGCTGGATATTAATCATACTCAACAAACATAATTTTTTCTCATTGTCATAACTTTTCAAGATGACACATTTGTATCCAAATATTTTTCATTAGGGCAATACACATTTTGATGATGATCTGTACATTTACCTTTTTCTAATTTGGATCATTGTCCAAACTTCACATTGAGGATTTTGGTCCTTACAGAATTTCAAGGAGTGGTCATAAATGTTCTGCCAGACAGTATTTCTTAAATGGCCTGCAACCTCCACACCATCTTTGTAGAGCTTGGCCATTACCTGCTCCACCAGATACCGCACCTCTTGGTGAGAAAAGTTTGGTGTTCGCTTTTGCCCCTTTGAACCCATAATTGCAGCCGTAAGTATTTACGCACGCGTATTTATGCATGCGTGACGTCAGTACCGGAATTCCTATTGGTCGGTTATGATGTGGGATTACAATTAAATTCACATCACCTAAAAAACCTGGTTGAAGATTTTATTAAAATGGCCTTGGCTTTCATCCACCAATGATCTGTCAACAACAGCTCATGATAAATAAACTGGCCAATGGCTGCTAATTGTGTGTTATATCTGATCCTTGGAGGCGTGGTTCTGTAACTTCCAATCGCGTACCTTTTTACTGACGTGTGTCTGTCCACCATTTTAGATTTGTAGCATTGAATCACGGCTGCACGCGCAAACCCCTTTTCACATTGTGAATTGATGATTCTTGTCCATGAAAGGGACACATTTGATCCTGCCCTGCCCCGCAATAATGTGGCCGTTAGGCAAGCCTACCTGCGGGTGCAGGGTATGATCTTACGGCGGTGCAGGGTTCGGTGGAGGATCGAACAGTTAATGCGGAGGTGGTCGGACCTCCGCAGTCAGCAACCTGATTTGCTGGCCCAGATTCGACATGCCATTGTTCGCCATGAACGCTGGAAGTACTTACTAACATTTATTGAAAATAAATGTAATATTAATGTTTATGTGAATTTTCTATGAACTTGTGCTTGCTTTTTGTTTAAAATTAGCAAATCAGGTTTGTATAATGTCAGCTCCATTATTCATGTTTAATGTTATTGTAATTTAATTTAATCATGTGTTGCTTTTATGTAATAGGACATGTCTATCTCTAAATTTCAAGCATCTAATATTTGCTGATCTAAATATGGATGCTATGCTATGAATTTAAACCTGGCGTGCAGAACAAACATGATGGCAAATACAAAGGGAAGAGGAGGAGGAGGAGGAGCAGCATGGCCAGGAGGAGCCAGAGATGGAGACGGATCCAGAGATGGACCCAGGGGAGGAGGAGCCACACATGATTCCATTGGATTAAGAGCAGGAGATAGAGGCGTTGGAGGATGATATAGAGCCGGTGGAGGAGATAGAGCCAGTTCTGGAGGAGCAACAACAGGTTTCTGCAGATGAAGTCCATAAGTGGCTCTTTCCTGTTATCTGTCCTCCATTATGTATTATATGCCCATAAATAATATATTATTTATAATAATATAATATCATATAGAAGTTCATGATTAGTAACTGAGTAATGGCAAGAGTGCCAGGCCATGTCTTGTTTTTTTGTACAAATTCCCCTTGCCTTGTGCACCGGTCATATATAAACTGATATTGTAGCTGCCTACATTTTAGTTTAG
>WWET01003373.1:154098-184177 GCA_011038615.1 Limnodynastes dumerilii
GCTGGAGGGCAAGCCAACAACAGTGGTCCATAGTGTCTGCATACTTAATATGTGACTGACTGACTGACTGACTGACTGACTGACTGACTGACTGACTGACAGATATCACATATTAAGTATAAGGAAGTTCGGGGTGTGGCTTGGGAGCTTCATGGGGCAAGACGTGTCTTGTCTTCTCCCCGGCCTGATACGCTATATTATCTGTGGACTAAGAAACCGTCCTCACTACTTACCTCCCGGTGCCTTCTACTGTTTGGACCCATCAGCTGTGAGTCGCAGTGTAGCGGCGCTGTCTGCTGCCTGCTGTGAGTGGTCCGCGGTCCGGCCTGTCTGGAGTCTGCTGGCTGCATCCTGTGTCTGGTGAAGTGCCTCTGTGTCTGGGGTGATCAGGACTTCGGTAACGGGTGCCATCTCACGTGATCCGCTGCCCGACTGCACGCTGTGACATCCTGCTTACCTGGGGAGTTGGGACATGCTAGGGAGATTTTTGCGCGGAATGCTGCCATCTTGAAGGCTCGCGATAGTGCTGGGGATCCGGCACCATCTTCCTGAGCTCCCAGTCGCGGTGGTCTGGCTGAGGTGCTGTTCTGGCCTTGTCTCTTGCGTGGCTCTGTTGTGCTGGAGGAGGGCTGATGCTGTGTCCTACAGTTCAAATCAGCTGCTCAGCAGTCTACTTACCTGCCTGTGTCCCTTGCAGTAGCTGGACATTCTGCTCCCATCCAGGTGCCACGGTACCAGCGCAGGAAGTCTTCCTGCATATTTGTCCTATTACACTTCATTGTTCTGGGGGCTGGGTGCATCACTCTCCTGCTGGGATCTACCTGCCCTACTGTTGTTCCAGCTGCAACTTTGACAACATTTATAATCTGCCTGCATACCTGCACTACCCTGCTCTGTGGGCTGAGAGTTGTTCTTCTGTTTTCCTGTTGGGACCTACCTGTTCTCCTGTGGGTGAACACCTCCAGGCGGCACCTCTCTCTGCTGTTGGGGCACAGTCTGCTTCACTGCAACTTCCTTGTCTGTGCTGTAGCTGATTATCTCCGTGGTCTTCCCTTGCCTTCCCGGGTCCTCTTATGGGAAAGACGGATAGAGCTGCGGCTGCAGCAGCTAAGCTGGAGCGGTTTAGCCGGCAGTCCACGGCGGGCTCTTTGGATAATGTGACGCCTACGAGTACCTCTCCGGATGAGCGAGACCTTCCGCATGGGAGAATGGAAACCGAGCAGTCTAACCTACAGCAAGTATTGGAGGCCATTTCTTCCTTAGACAAGAGGATGACTGACAAGTTTGGAGAGGTGCAGGCCGGAATCACGTTGCTTCATCAGGATCTTCAGAAGGTTCGGGAGCGTGTGGGAGAGGTCGAGCAGTGGGTATCGGTTTTGGAAAAAACTACCACACCAATGAAGAATGATATCATCCGGCTTAACCTGCAGATGGCTGCATGTAAGGCTAAACTTACGGATATGGAGGGTCGACTGAGGCGCAACAAACTTCGGTTCATGGATCTTCCAGAGCGTGCAGAAGGTTCAAATCCGGAAACCTTCCTGGAGGAGTTGTTGGTGAAGCAGTTTGGAAGAGAGGCCTTCTCCGCTTCTTTTTCGGTTGAACGGGCGCACCGCTTGCCTTCCCAGCCTCCGCCGCCTGGGGCAGCGCCGCGGACCTTTATCGCCAAGCTGTTACACTTCCGAGATCGTGATGCGGTTCTTCGTTTGGCACGTCAGCATGGCCCCATCAAGATGGACAACCATGCCATTTCGGTATATCCTGATTATGCCTTGGATGTACACAAAAAAAAGGCCCAATTCACAGTGATCCACCGACGCCTTCGGGATCTCCAGCTCCCGTACTCCATTCTCTATCCAGCCAGGCTCCGGGTTGTTGCTAACGGAACTACCCACTTTTTCAACACTCATCGAGAAGCGGAGACCTGGTTGGAGAGGCACCCTCGGCCCAGGAGGATGGATGATCGCTGACAGGTACTCTTGTATTGAGGCTGCTTTGGGGCTTCACTGGAACTGGCTTGCCCTGGCAATATGGACGCTATCCTGAGTGTTCCAGGCCAGGACTTGTTCTGCGGGGTCCCCCCCATTATGTTTACTTTGTTTATTGTGGCTGTGGGGAGCAATTGAGGCTGCAAGTTTAGTTAGTTTGCTCACTGTTTTGGGGGTAGAATTTCTATTCCTAGAAAGGGGTTGTTTTGGTTAAGGGATCCAAAGTATGCCTGAGTTTGGGGGGTGTACAGGGTGGGGGTGGGGTGGGATGTTTATGTTTATTCTGAATGTTCAGTGTTTTATATTGATTGTATTGCACAAATGTCTCATGTCAATTTTCACCTGCTGTATGGTATCTGTTATGTTCGGAGCTGCTTCTATGTTCTCTTGGTGGGTGGGGTGTTGGGGTTTCCCTGTCTATATCCTGCAATATGTGTGGCATCCTTTGGTGTAGCGGGGCTAACCTGTATGGCCTGGAATGTGCGAGGCCTGAACAACAGCGATCCTTGGTGTTGTCCTATGTTAAGCGGGCGAATCCGGATATAGTTTGTCTATTGGAGACACATCTGATGGGCAGCAAAATCTTTGCATTAAAGAAGGCGTGGGTGGGGTGGGCGTTCCACTCCACTTTTTCATCTAATTCGCGGGGAGTTTCGGTATTAGTGCATAAGCGCTTGAATTTTAGAACGGAAGAGGTACAGATAGATCCAGCTGGGAGGTATGTCTTCCTTCATGCCATTGTCAACACAAACCCTATTAATTTCCTGGCGGTGTATATACCCCCCCTTACTCAAATTTGGTACTTAACCCCCCCCCCCCCTTGCTCAAATTTGGTACTCAAGAAAGCTGCCAATTTTATGGCCCAATATCCTGGTTTGTCCACTGTTCTGATGGGAGATTTTAACAATGTGATGGATGCTAGATGGGATCGGTGGAGGGAGCAGGTTGCTCAAACACCTCTTGGTCTGAAGCCTTTTGGGAAGTTGGTGGGGGAAATAGGGTTAGTAGATATTTGGAGGTTGAGACATCCTGGAGTCCAGGGGCAAGATTTACTAAGCTCGATTTGGTGGAAATCGCTGTAGTTAGTACTTTTTTAGCAGCGATTTTGACTGTTCCAAATTTACAAAAGTCGAATCACATACAAATCGCCAGAGATGTGTGTTTATTCAAATCGTCAGTGTTTAAATCTCTCTGGCGATTTGTAGCATGACTGACATACAAATCTCTGGATTTACTAAGGTCGAGATGTAGTAAATCGTCAGAGATTTGCTTCAAATCGCCAGAGTTAAATCGCATGGGGTGAGTCTCGATTTCATTGAAATTGACACTCACTTAGCTTTTATAAGCCCCCATGTGCTTTAAAAAAAAATTTATAATGTGAATTTTAAATTTTCAAAATGGCTGCCGCAGCAAGCCGTTCACCGTTGGCAAGCAGCTGCCTATAGTACTATAAGTTAAATCATGCTGATGTAATACACTGCATGATTTAACTTATAGTACTATAGGCAGCTGCTTGCCAACGGGGAACGGCTTGCTGCGGCAGCCATTTTGAAAATTTAAAATTCACATTATAAAATTTTTTTTAAAGCACATGGGGGCTTATAAAAGCTAAGTGAGTGTCAATTTCAATGAAATCGAGACTCACCCCATGCGATTTAACTCTGGCGATTTGAAGCAAATCTCTGACGATTTACTACATCTCGACCTTAGTAAATCCAGAGATTTGTATGTCAGTCATGCTACAAATCGCCAGAGAGATTTAAACACTGACGATTTGAATAAACACACATCTCTGGCGATTTGTATGTGATGCGACTTTTGTAAATATGGAACAGTCAAAATCGCTGCTAAAAAAGTACTAACTACAGCGATTTCCACCAAATCGAGCTTAGTAAATCTTGCCCCTGCTCTCAATACGTATAATGCATTTTGGACCAGATCCTGGCATAAATGTTGTGTGATCGGAGTATAAGTCTCTCCATTTCATTATGCGTCGTCTGTAACTCCTCTCTTTCCGAATAAAGAGAGTTGCAAAAGCTTCCAAAAAGGGGTGTTTTCATTGGCAAGTGGAGGGGGCTTAGTATTGCAATGTACAGTAGAGGCATGCTATGGTACTCAGGGCTGGTGGTAGGGCGTTCGGCAAAACTAGGTTTCCTGTGGAGGGGAGGGGGGTTACATTGGGGATTGGCTTTGCGGCCTTGCTCCTGGTTTCATACCTCCCAGCTGCCCCTATTTTGACAAGACTGTCCCAATTCCTGGCCTGTGAAAGGGGTGGGGCTTTTGGGAAAGCAGGCGGAGTTTGTCTTAATGTGTCCATTTGTGGGCGGCAAAGGGTCAGAACAGGGAGGAGTTTGATCTGGGATGGGACTTACTTTGACTGGCTTTAGATATTCTAAATGTTGGGAGCTGTTTTTTCTTTATGAGACTGATTTACAGTAAGAAGCAAAGGGCCAATAAAGGAGTAAACTTTCTCCAGGGCAAACCATTTTGCAATGTGAGGGGTGCATTTATTACTCTACTTTTGCAGTGAGCACACAGGGCACCGCATATCTTTACTTTTACCCTGCAGAACAATATGGCTTTGCCCAGGCAACATAAGATAACTAAGTAAGCATTTAGTTATCTTAATAGGGACGGAGGGGACATATGGATTTTATTTGGTGCATGAGGAGATTTTTTCCTGTGTGTAACTGTATCGGACACAAGATGCTGGCGACAGCATGCCATTAACCCTTGGCATGCTGACGCTTATAGTACAGTAAGCCAAATCATGCAGTGTATCACATGTGCATGATTTAACTTATAGTACTATAGGCAGCTGCTTGCCAACGGTGAACGGCTCGGCTTGCTGGCCATTTTTTTTTTTTACACAGACACCAACTACAGCGAGTTAAACTCCAGCGATGTAAACTACAGGGAGTTTAACATAAAATAAACTCGTTTTCATCGCTACACATCGCTGGAGTTTACAAATCGATGAGCCAAATCGAATCTTAGTAAATTTAGCGATTTAACTGCACAAAATCACGACCAAACTACGGCGATGATGATCGTATTACTATAGCGATTTCAATACGACCTTAGTAAATCTTGCCCCAGGAGTATTCTTGTCAGTCCACTTCTACCATTCTCTGTCCCGCTTTGACCTAGTTTTGGTGACATCTGACCTCCTGCCTATGGCCTCTGAGATGACATATCGTGTCCGGGGCATTTCCGATCATTCCCCCATTTTATTGTCTCTTACCCCTGACAAATTGCACGGTTTACATTTCTGAAAGCTGAACCCTTTCTGGCTCACGTTGCTTGTGAAGGAGACGGATCTGCCTGCTAAATGGGATAATTTCTTTGCTGACAATGCGGGTAGTGACAATATGGACATTAAATGCCTTCCTTAGGGGATTATTCTTACAGGAAATAGCTCAGATAAAAGGGAAGTCAAGGAGGGTGGAATGTGACCTGGAGGACCCTGGAAATTCAATACTTAACGTCTAGAACCCTGACGGCTCAACTTGACTGGCTTAGGCCTCAGGCTGAGTGGAAATCTCACTTGTCGGATAAGGCTAAAAGGCGACTGCTTTTCTGTAGGCATTCCCAATATCTTAATTCAGATATGTGCAGTAGCTATTTGGCCTTTCTGGCCAAGGATGACTCGGCGGGGCGGAATGTAACGGTCATTCGGGATGTTCAGGGTAATACTCATTATGAGGGGGAAAAAATCGCGGAGGTGTTTTTACAATTCTATTCCAATTTGTAAGGGTCCACGGCACATTATTCCTCTGAACAGCTGTGCGAATATTTAGATAGGGTTGCTTCTTGATGCCCCCATATAAGAGACTGAATAGGAGCTTGCGCTGGCTGCTGTCCCGAACCGCAAGGCGTCGGGTTCGGATGGCACCCCGATGGAAATGTATAAACAATTCTCTAAGTTTTTCAACCACAAGCTGCTGGAAAATTTCTCACTTATCTTTCAAATGGGTACCCTGCCCCCCTCAATGTCTGAGGCCCTTATCATTGTGATCCCCAAGGCTGAAAAAGACCTGACGTACCCCGAGTTCTATCGCCCTATTTAGCTCCTTGTCACAGACGTTAAATTATTGGCTAAAATCCTTGCCACGCAGCTTAACACGGTGATCGATCAAATAGTCCATCCGGACCAGATGGGTTTTATGCCGGGTAAAACTACTTCCATAAATTTGCGTCGCTTATACACACATATTCAGTTGTCGTCAGGGGCTGGGTCGGAGGCAGCGGTCACGTCCTTCGATGCGGCCAAAGCCTTCGACTCAGTTGAGTGGGCATACCTGTGGGAGGTTCTTCTCCGGTTTGGGTTGGGAGCCTCTTTTATTAAATGGCTGCAGATTCTATATTCTGACACAAGGGCTAGGGTGTGCGTTGGTGGCTATACAAGTGCGCAGTTCCGGTTGGGAAGGGGTACGAGACAGGGGTGCCCCCTTTCTTCTGCCCTATTCGCGTTGGCTATTGAGCCCCTGGCCTGTATGATCCGAGTCGATGGTGAAATTAAAGGGTTCCCGACGGGTGAGTCTGTAGACAAGGTTGCTTTGTACGCCGACGACTTGCTCCTTTTCTTAGCAGATACTGGCAAAGGTGTTTGTGGTAATGGACCGGTTTGGTCTGTTTTCAGGACTCTAAATCAATTGGTCCAAGTCCAACCTTTTTCCCCTGTCCGGAGTCCTCCAGATGGTGCTACTGGAGATTACTTGCTGCACTGGACTACTAAATTTAAATACATGAGCATTTGGATATCAACTGCAATGTCCCAATATGTTAGTCTAAATATCACCCCGGTAATTGATTATACCAAATTAAAGTCACAAACATGGCGCAGGCGTCCATTAACGGTAACAGGTAGAATCAATCTGGTCAAGATGATTGTTCAACCTAAATTATTGTGCCCCCTCTTGTAGGCTCCTGTATATATACCCCTCGCTGTGTTTAACACAATTAATGCTAGCGTCTCGTCTCTGGTGTGGAGGCGAAAGCGTGTGAGGGTCTGTATGTCAGTGCTTCAGAGGCCGAAGGATAGTGGCGGGTTGGCACTCCCTAACTTTAAATTGTACTACTGGGCAGCCCAGCTCAGCCAGCTGGTTGGGTGGGTGACGGGGGGGGTCCGGAAGCTACCACTATGCACCTCCTTAGAAGCAGGGGGGAGTGGGGTGGTCTCCGGTACAGAACTTGTTGGTGCCTCGGGGACCTAGGTCTGGCCTGGCTTTACTAGTTCAAGCAAAGCGGATATGTACTGCTGTCTGCGGTTTACTGGGGGAGGGAGCGCTTGACCCGGAAAATCCTCTATGGAATAATCCCTCCTTAGAGGAACTGTTCACTTTGGAGGGTCCTTTGGTATGGGGACGGTATGATATAACGGCACTTGGACAGCTAATAGATGGTAACTCCTGGAAGTCCTTGGTGCAGCTGACAGAGGAATTCTCCTTTCCCGGTTCTCAAATGTATAGATATGTCCAACTCAGACATGCACTGCGGGCAATATATGGCAGCACCCCCCGGGTGTTGGCACCTTCTCCTGTCAAAGTCTTGCTGCAGAGGTCTCCTTCTAAAGGCACTATTTCTATGCTATATACCAGTTTGAATGATGGGGTTTCCCCGAATGCTCTGGACGTTTTGCCACAGCGGTGGGAGGTGGACATAGGCAGTGTGGATGATGACTGGGCGGATATGCAAGGATGTTTGAGAGCGGCTACGTCCTCGGTGCGTCTGCAGCAGGTTCATTTCTATATGTTCCACAGGGTATACATTACTCCCGCTATGTTGGTGCGGATTGGGCAGAGGTTGGAGGACAGGTGTCACAGGTGTGGAGTGCGTCCAGGGGGATTACTGGCATCTGTTGTGGAGCTGCCCACTGGTCCTGAGATTCTGGAGGGAGGTATGGCCGGCTGCGCTTAGTGCTTTGTCCATTTCTCTACCTATTGAACCCAAAGTCTGCCTCTTTGGCTTAACACTAACTGAAACATTTGACACAGTAACATATAGATATCTGTTTTCCCTGATGTCACTGGCTAAAGTTATAGTTGCAAGGACGTGTATGGCGGCGTCTCCCCCTTCTCAGGGTCAGTGGATCTCCTTGGTGAATGAAACTATCAGTCATGAAAAATGTGTTTATAATACCAGGAGGGCGTTACATAAGTTCTATAAAGTATGGACTCCCTGGATGGAATCGCCATACTATTTTGATTCCCTGGGTGGGTTGGATGCCCCTCCCATTTCCCCCTGATAGAGAGTAAGGTGCCTTCCGGTATTTCTAAGGTGCTCCCTGTCCCTCTTTTTGGGTCTGTGTCCCCCTCACCCAATGGGTATCCTGCGGGCGGGGTTTGCCCCCCGGGGCGGTACTGGGGTTTCCTCGCTGTGCAGGTTTACAAAGGTTTTGGGATAATAGCAGCTCTGTTGTTTGTAATATATGTTTGGTGATAGTATAATCTGTATAGATGTTCATGGTACATAGTGCAATACTCGTCTGGTAATATGTTTTTTCACCTGTTAACTGTTTGAAGTATGGTTGCATGTATGATTTGTATTTTTTGAAAAAATTGATAAAAGCTCAATAAAAAATACATGATTAAAAAAAAAAAAAAAAAAGTATAAGGAAGTTCAGTTACCTCAGTTATGCTTCTCACCTTTCTTGCTTCCTCTTCTTACTTCATTTGTCTTGCAGAGGTACACAAAATTGTGGCATATATTTCTATATATTATATAAATCATAGTATAAGAAAGGCATTCTGGTCCGGAAAACAGTGAAGGATATCTGTCATGTTACTTCATTTATTTTCTTATTAAATATGCTCCTTCACTGTTATAAACTCTAGTGTGTTATTCTTATACTGGATTCTATATTATAAATATACTCCATGCCTGAATCTATTCCATGCGATGTTACTTTTGGACACCATGTTAGCACATTTGCATATAGTTTGGGCATGATGTCAACATCGCGCCATTCTATTGCAAGAGTTAATACAAACATTGGCCCAGATCCAGAACAACGCTTGTGAGCGAATTTACGCGTGGCGGAGACGTAAAATCGCCTTTTGGTAAGTACTGCGCATGCACACCATAGAAAACATGCTCCGTAGCGTAATTGTGAACGTATGGGCCATTCACGTATGTGTCACGTAATTACTTACGTGTAGGCGTGCCAATGTTACGTGAGTCCAAAATACGTCTGAAACACGTTAAGTAGGTGGGGGTTTGTATTTAAAGTGTACAGTATGGGCGTGCTTAGCTGCGTAAATTCGTGTTGCCCATACGTACGTGTGCGGATCACTGCGGTTACGTTGGCAAAAGTTAAGAATACACATACATCAGATGAAAATTAAAACAAGCTTTTACTTCAATAGGTTAAAACTAAATGTATGAATAAAATGAACAAGTATAAATATCAAAAAAAGTGTCCAAAAAAGAGAAAGTCCAATAGGAACGCTCCTACCCCAGTCAGGGATGTAACGCAAAGAGTCTCAGTATTAGTGGATGGGACGTCTCCCAGTCGACAATCGGAGGCCCGCTGTGCTGGAGTGGAGGATGTCTGTAGGACTTCTGTGCACCGGATCAGCTTGACATGTTTCGGGCTTAGCCCTTTCTCAAAAGCAGTCCGGTGAGATGAAGGTGCTTGAATATATAGTGTTCCCGCCGACGGGGTTGTTTCTTACTCCTCCCACCAGACGGGACAAACATAACTAACCCTATATGCTGCTATGTTTACTTCATAAATGCACCGCATACAGGGCTATCTATAATTACAGTGACACAGGCATTACTAAACACAAAGTGTCAGGATAAATGTTACTTTAGTGGATTTGATACATTTTTGCAAGTGAATGTTACATATCTTACAATCCTATGTCTCCGTGTGAATGAGTGTGATTATTCTACAGGTGACGGAGAGATGGATTACTTGCGATGTGATTAATAAAAAAAACTGATCAAGTGAACTGGTGAATAATAGTGAATACTAATGCTTAACAAATGCTAAAAAATACAAAATAAATAAATAAATAATCAATGCGCATAATTGGACCCAGAGGAGTTAGGTCTTGAAACAAAGGTTACATGTCTTATAAACATCTAACATATCAACCTCTGCATGGTAATAATTAATATAACAATTGTTTAAGTATGTAAATATGTAAAACATATGTATAAAAATGTATAATATATATATACATATATAAAACACACACATAAAACGACATATATATAGAGAAAAAAAGCCACATCCATAAAAACCACAGGGAGATGTTATTTCACTATAAAGATAAATTGTCCATTGAACCCTTAAAAAATGGGAAAATGGTTAAATGGTTCTATGGAGGGAAACCATCCCATAGGATCTAAAGACATTATCCCCTTCAGATCTCCCTATGTTGGGAATGTTCCCTGGTAATACACGTTCAAATTAAATGTACAATAGAATAAATGAAATATAATACAAAGAAATCCATCTCCTCTTATTGGAGATTATCATTACTTGGGGATTTTAATTGTATATTGACCCATACACTTTAAAATTGGTGATCCTACTTTTATTCATAAATGAGGTATCTTAAAAGGGAACAGGAAACCTCATTATAACAACATTAGAACAACAATTAGGAGTGTATAGAATGTTCGCACACGAAAATACGCTACGCGAATAAACGTATGGCAATCGTAGTTCTGGATCTACCCCATTGTGCCCAATAAATTTCCTTCAGCCAAACATTGCATATTTTGACTATACATTTCAATGTAAAAAATTATTATAAATGTAATAAATTATAATACACCCTTCTATTGGTGCACTACAGGTGTTACAAGCAACAGCATGCCCAAGTGTTTAAAAGCAGCCAGGGCTTGTTGCTACCTGTTGTGCACCAATACAAGGGGGTATTTTGTGTCTTATTACATTTCTTGGAGGAGGGTGGTATGTATTTATTTATTTGTACTTTTAGGTCTTCATGGCCATATTGCATGCATGGTGTTTGTGGCATGCAGCTGGTTGTGAAGAACTAAAATGCATCACCCACATAACACTGTCCCTGTTTACTGCTCTATGTGGGTGATAAAAGATTCTAATAGAGTAGGGAGATTTTTGTGGGACCAATTAGGCATGATGGTCGTAATGTTGCCCTCACGCCTAATAGGTCCCACACATCACAGGGAATAGAATAAGGCCTTCTGAGTTAACAATGAGCAAGCAAATAACATCAAGATTAGTGGCAGTTTTTGGAAAAGAAATATGGACCTTTCCTGTTATCTGCCCTACATTACATATTATTTGCCCATAGATAATATATTTTTTATACCATAATAATAATAATAATAATAATCAGGCACATAATATCATTATGGGGGGCAGCTAACAGGAAAGGTCCACCCAAAAGTTTTAAGAAATAAAATCAGGGTTGCCGACTCTCCCGGAATGTCCGTGAGACTCCCAAAATTCGGGCAGTACTCCCGGTGTCCCGGGAGAGCCAGCAAACCTCCCGCACGTGACTTGAGGCCCGTGGTTTTACTGAAACCACGGCCTCAAGCCCTGCCCTCCTGCCTAGCAACACTAGTATACTAGTGTTGCTAGGCAGCAACACTAGTATGCTAGTGTTGCTAGGCACAGGAAGGGACTTGATGACGCAATCTGCGGCATCAAGCCCCGCCCGACCCCTATTTCAACAAAAAAACGGGTCAGTATGAGAAAGGGGGCGGAGTCTAATGACGCAATTTGCATAACCGCATCATTCAGCCCCACCCCCTCCATGCGTCACTAGCTTCTCTCCGGGATCTCCCGGAGAGAAGCTGCCAAAAGTCGACAACCATGAATAAAATAAAGCCTCTCTCTAACACACACACTAGCTGATGTCTCACAATTTTCTTCTCCTGTTGCATCTGGTCTGCAATCCTGGGACAGAGCAATTCCCCTGTATTATGCAATCCAGAAGAGAAGCACAGACCATGATTGACACTGACACACACACACTCCCACAACTACACAACTGTCACACACACAAATACTCATAACTACTGTTACACACACAAATAAACATAACTATTGTCACACAAACAAATACACATAACCATCTATCCACAAAATACATTCATGTTCTCTTGATTTTCCTATCCCTGTATTCCTTCTCTATCCCAGCAACTTCTCTCTGCATTCCCTCTAATCTCCCCCATCCCTCTTCCCAATCACTGCCCTGTTTTTGCATCCCTTCTCTATGCCAGCTCTTTCTCTCTACATTCCCTCTAATCTCCCCCATCCCCATCTGTCTAGCTCTCTAATTGTCACTGATTGACATTTCTGATCTGCCTATAAACAGCATAGTATAGCTGCTCATAGATGGATCATAGCTGTCAATTAGTGACAATCCTGCTACTGCACGTCACAACCCCTGCAGTATAGTGCTGGCTGCCGTTACTATTTCTATAAAGGCAGCCAGCGTTTTCTAAATTAATAAAAAAAAAAAATAAAAAAAAGGATAAATTTAATTAAAAAAAAAAAAAAAACACAAAAAAATAGAGAATGAAGCTTTGAAACTTACCTGACAGGGCACGCTTCTGTCTCTAATCTCGGCAGATGCACAGTAAGTCCCAAAAGGCAGCTACTGCACATGTGCCGGGACTGCGTAGCCGAACGATGTCAGCGAAAGGCTCGCTGACCATCGTGGGACCTCGCCGGAGGGGTAAGTATTTGTAAATACTTCCCGCGGTCCTGCCAGACGAGGACCGCTGCGAGGCGCAGCGAGCCTGGTGTCTATCATTAGCGCTCAATGCTCTAATGAAATAGAGCCCTATATATCTTACAAAAACCACCCCCAAGTTGCACGGGTCACCATCAGTCTTTGTAACAAGCTCCTATACTTTACTTCTTCCTTCACTCTGCTTCTTTCCTCCACAGCTGTCTCTGGTGTGAATGACGCTGGCGTGACTTTAGGTCATCGTATTGAATGGGATGGGAATTTATTACATATGACACACATAAACACTGCACTCTAGATACACACAGACCACACACACACTGCACTATAGATACACACAGAACACACACACACACAGTGAAATCCAGATACATACACATACACACATAAACACTGTTCTCTAGATACACACAGAGCACACACACTTGTACCTGTTACAGATCCTGCAATTAGAAGCCCCGCACAGTCAGGAAAGGAGGAATCAGTTACAGTTAACAGGAAGCTGGCTCTACCCCACTCAGCAACAGACATCCTTGCAATTGGCTGCCTGTTGCTCTGTAGCAACGGCTGGGACCGCCCCCTGGCAACTGCAAGACGATCTCTCCTGTGTCCTGGCTGCAGCCTGCAAGTGCCGATAGTTCTTTAGATGCTGTGTCTCCCTCAGTGGCCCAATTCTGATCCTGTACTGCGGAGGCCACTCAGGGGAAGTGTGTTACTAAGACAGGCCTCTGCACTACAGGACCTGCACTGAGCCAATGAACGGGACGCAGCAGCATTGATCTGCAAACTTTAAAAAATGACATGTGCTGTGCTAAAGAGGGGCCTCCGTGCGGCCTCATCAGGGTACCGGCCTACTGGGAAACTCCACTGGAACAATCTACCACTTCCTATCAGGCAATCCAGCACCCTGCAATCTTTTAATCGCTCCCTTAAAACCCACTTCTTCAGGCTAGCCTACCCTTCCTCCACCTAAGCTTACCTGCCCTCTCCATCCTCATCATTGTGTGTCCTGTTTATTTGCCCTCTCTCACTTAGCATGTTAGCTTTTATGAACAGGGTACTCCTACCTCCTGTCAACATCTCTCTACCCTGTCCTCATCACATCCCACCTTTTTCTCTCTACTGTCTATCTCTCTACTTATTTATTTGCTCCTACACACATATCCAGCATCTTTATTTTCCATATATATTGCTCTGCTATTTTTGTACTGTATTTTATTTTTGCATTGTACCTTTATTGTATTCCTTATTATATGATTTTATACCTTGTATTCATTATTGTATTGTATATGTAACTACAGGCTTTCCTATTGCCTCTGTATGGTGCTGCAGATACCGTGTAGCACCTTATAAATAAAAGATAATAATAATAATAATAACATACACATACATAAAGATAGAGATAGAGATAGACATAGACATATACATATACAGAGATAGACATACACATATATAGAGATAGAGATAGACAGAGACAGACATACACATATATAGAAATAGAGATAGACATACACATATATAGAGCTAGAGAGAGACATACACATATATAGAGATAGAGAGAGACATACATATATAAAGAGATAGAGAGACATACACATATAAAGAGACATACACATATATAGAGATAGAGAGAGACATACACATATATAGAGATAGAGAGACATACACATATATAGAGATAGAGATAAAGATAGATATACACATAGATAGAGATAGAGATAGACATATATAGAGACAGACATAGACATACACATATATAAAGATAGAGATAGAGATAGACATATATAGAGATAGACATACACATATATAGAGATCGAGATAGACAAAAACATATATAGAGATCGAGATAGACATTCACAAATATAGAGACAGAGATGGAGATAGACATACACATATATAGAGACAGAGATGGAGATAGACATACACATATATAGAGATAGATAGACATACACATATATAGAGATCGAGATAGACATACACATATATAGAGATAGACATACACATATATAGAGATACATACACATATATAGAGATAGACATATACATACATAGAGATATATAGAGATAGAGATAGACATACACATATATAGAGATATAGATAAACGTACACAGAGATAAAGATAGACATACACAGAAATAGAGATAGAGATAAACATATATAGTGATAGAGATAGAGACAGACATACACAGAGATAGAGATAAACATACAAATATATAGAGATAGAGAGAGACATTTACATACACATACACATATACAGAGATAGACACACATATATAGAGATAAAGATAGACATACACATATATAGAGATACAGACAGAGATAGACATACACAATACACATATATAGAGATAGAGGTAGAGATACAGAGAGATAGAGATAGACATACACATATATAGAGATACAGATACAGAAAGACATACACATATAGAGATAGACATAAATATATATAGAAATACACATAGACATACACATATACAGAGATAGAGATCGAGATAGACATACACATATATAGAGATAGAGATCGAGATTAAGATAGATATACACATATAAAGAGATTGAGATTGAGATAAACATACAGATATATAAGGTAGAGATAGACATACACATATATAGAGATAGAGATAGACATACACATATATAGAAACAAAGATAGAAATAGACATACACATATATAGAAATAGAGATTGAGATAAAGATAGAGATAGACATACACATATATAGAGAGATAGACATAGACATACACATATATTGAGATAGACATACACATATATAAAGACAGAGAAAGACATACAAATATAAAGAGATAGAGATAGACATACACATACACATATATAGAGACTGATAGAAAAAGAGAAACATACACATATATAGAAATAGACATATATAGAGATAGAGATACACATACACATATATAGAGATAGAGATACACATATATAGAGAGAGATAGACATCCACATATATAGAGAAAGATAGACATATACATATATAGAGATAGACATACATATACAGAGATAGAGAAAGAGATAGACAAAAACATATATAGAGACATAGATAGAGAGAGACATACACATATATAGTGTCACGGTTTCAAAAGTTTGTAAACCTGTCACGGGTTTCAGCAGCAAAGATGACTGAGCAGGCTGATAGGAGAAACTGGCAGGTTTAATGGGTGACTTGCTCATAAACAACAAGTTAGGAATATACAGTTCAAGAGTATTGGTGTGAATGGAGATTAGGCAAACTGATCCGGAAGGCTTGAACAGTTGGACCGGATGACGTGCGACAGTTGGACCGGTTGACATGAGACAACTGGACCGGATGACGTAGCAGGTAGGCCGAACTGGAGTGCAGGCAGGACCGGACTGGAGTGCAGGTAGGAACGGACTGGAATGCTGGCAGGACCGGACTAGAGTGCAGGCAGGACCGACTGGAATGCTGGCAGAACTGGCCTGGAATGCTGGCAGAACCGGAGTGGAATGCTGGCAGGACCGGACTGGAGTGCAGGTAGGACCGGACTGGAGTGCAGGTAGGACCGGACTAGAATGCTGGCAGTACCGGAATGGAGTGCAGGTAGGACCGGACTGAAATACAGGCAGGACCAGACTGGAATGCTGGCAAAACCGGACTGCAATGCTTGCAGAACCGGACTGGAGTGCAGGCAGCACCGGACTTGAGAGCAAGTAGGACCGGACTGGAGTGCAGGCAGAATCGGTTTGGTGTGCAGGCAGGACTGGAATGCTAACAGAACCGGACTGGAGTGCAGGCAGGACCCGACTGGATCAGGACCACAAAGCTCAGGATTACCAGGATCAGGATTACCAGAATCACAGGAGAACCAGGCACCTTGAAGTTTTCCTGGCAACGATGATCAGGTGTTAAGGGTTTAAATAGCGCTCCCTGCGCACTGATTGGCTGGAGAACTGGAACAGGTAAGTTCTCATTGGTGCTTCAGGGTCACATGGCAGAAGCAAGATGGCGGCGCCCATGGAACGGAGTGCAGGCAGGACCGGACTGGAGCACAGGCAGCTCCGGACTAGAATGCTGGCAGAACCGGAATGGAGTGCAGGTAGGACCGGACTGAAATGCAGGCAGGACCGGACTGGAATGCTGGCAAAACTGGACTGAAATGCTTGCAGAACTGGACTGGAGTGCAGGCAGGAGAGGACTGGAGTGCAGACAGGACCGGACTGGAGTGCAGTCAGGACCGGACTGGAGTGCTGGCAGAACTGGACTAGAGTGCTGGCAGAACTGGACTGGAGTGCAGACAGAACTGGACTGGACTGGTGGCAGAACCGGAATGGAGTGCAGGCAGGACCGGACTGCAATGCTGGCAGACCCAGACTGAAGTGCAGGCAGGACCGGACTGGAGTGCAGGCAGGACCGGGCTAGTTTAGGACCACCAATATCAGGATTACCAGGATCAGGATTACCAGAATCACAGGAGAACCAGGCACCTCAGATGAACAAGTTGTTCTGGCAACAATGGTAAGGTGTTCAGGGTTTAAATAACGTGCCCTGCGCACTGATTGGCTGCAGGACTGGAACAGGTAAATTCTCATTGGTGCTTCAGAGTCACATGGCAGAAGCAAGATGGCGGCACCCATGGGACAAAGCTGCCACGGGACTTGACCCATAATCGCAAGTGTAGGAGACTGTTACCATGCTGGTGACAGTCTACCTGCCTATGGACCGTGGAACCGTAGGGAGGACAGCGTAGCCAAACGGAGCGGGTAAGTGAAATATAGAGATAGAGATAGACATTCACACACACACATATATATATAGAGATAGACATACACATATATAGTTAGAGATAGACATATACATATATAGAGATAGACATATACATATATAGAGATAGAGATAGAGAAAGAAATAGACATACACATATATAAAGATAGACATACACATATATAGAGACAGAGAAAGAGATAGACATACACATATATAGAGATAGACATACACATATATAAAGATAGAGATAGACATACACATATATAGAGATAGACATACACATATATAGAGATAGAGTTAGACATACTCATAAAGAGAGATATAGATAGAGATAGACATAGACATTTATAGAAATAGAGATAGACATACACAAAGATAGACATAGACATACACAGAGATAGAGATAGACATACACATATATAGAGATAGACATATATAGAGATAGAGATAGACATAAACACATATAGAGATAGACATAGAGATAGAGAAAGAATGAGATAGAGATACAGATAGACATACACACATATATAGAGACAGACATACACATATAGGGTCGGATCCAGACCTACACTGGCTGGCGTTGACACCAGTTAACAGCGTAAGATCGGCTTAAAAGCCGTGGATTGTGGATCAGGCGTCCATAGCAGCAGCGTAGTAACGCTGGAGGGGGCGTTCTCCCCCTTTACTACGCTACAGTTAGTGCAGGTAGGCGGGGGGAGGGAGGGTATTGAGGCTGGGAGGGCAGCGATAGTGTAGCAACGCCGCCATCCAAGCATATTAACACTTGCTTACGCCGGATGAAGTTAGGGTAGCCTTCAGCCGGCGTAAGCGAGTGTTAATATGCTGGGACAAGGGAGAGTGTCGGGGGAGTGAAGCGATGGTACGCTGAGCATTAGTGTACCATCGTAACTCTGGATCAGGCCCATATAGAGATAGAAATAGACATACACATATATAGAGATAGAGACAAACACACACATATATAGAGATAGAAATAGAGATAGACATACACATATCTAGAGATAGAGATACACATATATAAAGAAAGAGATAGACATACAAATATATAGAGTTAGAGATAAACATACACATATAGGGCCTGATTCAGAGGCTGAAAATAAGAACTTAAAGTTACACCTGGGCAAAACCATGTTGATTTCAGGGGGAGTCAAGTTAATTTTATTCTATGCATGCAGGGAGAATGCTTTGCTTTTACTTATTGCACACAGATACCTGATCAGCTTCACTTTTAAACTGCTAATTAGACTTGAGCTGGGAAACATAACCTTTTAACTATAATACTGTTGCAACAAATGAAATTTGACTCCCCTGAAATCAACATGGTTTAGCCTGGTGTAACTTTAAGTTCTTATTTTCAATCTCTGAATCAGGGCCATATAGAGACAGAGAGAGAGAGAGACATATACATAAATAAAGATAGAGATAGACATAAATAGAGATAGACATATTTAGAGATAGATAGACATACACATATATAGAGATAGAAATAGAGATAGACATACACATATATAGAGATAGAGATAAACATACACATATATAGAGATAGAGGGGCTGATTCAGAGATGCGATTTCCACGGCACTTAGGAGCGTATATTTAAGATCCTAGAAAATTCGCAAAACTGCGCATGCGTAGTAATAGTGCAACGCCGTTAGCGTAGCGGTTAGGAGCGTAAGTTCGCTAAGAGCGTAGGTTTGAATCGCACGCAAACACTTAAGATCTTAAGTGCAGCGAATCTTTAAGATCTTAAGGATTTGCATGGAAATGGGCGGGGGGAGGCAGGGAAATGAGGGAAAGTGGGCGCGGGCTGACACTTAGGATCTTAAATGAACGCTCCCACGTCAGTTAAGATCCCAAATGACAGCGTATAGTTAGGGCAATTCAATGGTGGTCTAAGTTTAAGATCCACCGCTGTTTGCAAGGGGAGTGTCTGGTTTTGCAGTGGGCTGGAACCTGCTAAGATCTTAGCTAAGGTGCGTATATTTGCGATCTTTTCGCAATCGCATCTCTGAATCAGCCCCAGAGATACTGTTACGAGTCGGCTACCGGGGCACGGAGTCTGTGCTATCAGGTGGTGTTCACCAGAGCCCCTGGTGGTGGGGATGGGATTTGCTGCGCCCCAACAACAGGTCGTGCCCTGTTGAACCGGACTCGTAGGAGAGGAAGGATGAAGGTAAGTAGGAAAGTGGTAAGTGGCAGAACAGACAGAAAAGGCAGCGGGAGATAAACTGGCTGGTGACAAACAACAGTAAACAATAAAAAGCGACAACAGACTGACGAGACGAGACTTACGAGACAGACTGAACTAACCGGGGCAACCACATGCGCACTCAAACAGCAGGGAACCCCAAGGGGTTAACAGTGACATTCACTCAGGAGAAGAAGGGTTAACACAGGCAGGATCAAAACACTAAGGAGGAAGAAGAGGCAATTGGCACACTAAGGAAGCAGGCAAGGAACTAGGCAGGGAATGAATGGGAACTCAAAACGCAGGAAGAAAAAGGCAGCACAAGGCAAGAGAGAAGCAAGGCAGGCACAGAAACTGTAACAAAGTCTATAACCAACGCTAAGCATAGCTAGCGCCAAACTGATATAGAAGCTGCTAGCCCCTGATAGGCTAGCCAGCATCCAACATCAGAACGTGACAGAGCGCTTACCAAGGACAGTAGAGCGCCTAATACTACTGGAGCTGGGGGAACGTGGAGCGCATGCCTGATTGGAGAAGCAGCGACGCTCCATGTGTCTTTTGTTTACATGCTGATCGCAGCATGTGCGGTGGGACGGGTCAGCTGGCACCTCCTGGCAGTGATCGTTATACAGGGGAGTAGAGGTGCAGACAGACGGCTCCCGGCAACTCTTAACAGTACCCGTCTTTGACGAGGGGTTAAGAAACCCCCTAGGGGCTGGTTTTCCAGGAAATTTGGTATGGAACTCAGAAAGAAGTTTGTTGGCGTTTATGATGCGAGATGAAACCCACTGATGCTCTTCAGGTCCATAACCTCTCCAATTAACCAGGTAATGAATCTGTCCTTGAACTTTCTTCGAGTCTAGGATAGACTCCACCACAAATTCGTCATGACCACTGACAAGAATCGGAGGAGGTTTAGACAGAGATCGTGATTGAAACCGTTTGGAAACTCGAAAAAGGTTTAAGAATAGAGGCATGAAAGGTGTTGCCAACTTTGAATGAGGATTTAGTCCTTCGTTGATCGACTGTCCTCAGTAGAAGTAGCGACCTGTTGAAGTAATTTGGAAACTCTGTTCCAAATGATCCTCAATTTCCTTGCAATGTTATGGGAATCAGCAGGACTGGTCCATCTCAGGTTGTAAGAAGGAATTAGCACGAGGATGATAGCCAAGGACACAGAAGAAATGAGATAACTTGGTGACCGAGTGTGAGGTGTTATTGTAAGCAAATTCAGCCCATGCCAAGTTCTGTGCCCAGTTGTCTTGGAACTTTGAGGCGTAGCATCTGAGATATTGCTCCAAGTTTTGATTGACCTGTTCAATCTGCCCATTCGACTAAGGGTGATAGCCAAAGGACAAACTAACGGTGATCTGGAGAAGCCTGCAGAAAGCCCTCTAAAAGCGAGCAATAAACTGGGATCCTCTGTCAGATACAATGTCCAAGGGTAAGCCGTGGAGTCGGATGACGTGTTTAACAAACAGCTCTGCTAATTCTGGGACGGAGGACAAGCCAGACAGAGACACGAAATGAGCCATCTTACTAAAACAGTCAACTATGACCCAAATGGTAGTGTTACCACCAGAGTTGGAAAGGTCAGTCACAAAATCCATTAAGAGGTGCGTACAAGGACGTCTGGGAATGGACAGTGGATGGAGGAGACCCACAGGAGGAGACCGGGAGGATTTATTTTAGCACAGGTAAGACACAAAGAGACAAATTCTTTCACATCAGTAGACATGCTGGGCCACCAGACAATATGAGATAAAAGCTCCAAGGTCTTCTGAACCCCGGGATGACCGGCGGTTCTGCAGGAGTGAGTTTCCAGAAGCACCAACTTCCTCAAATTTTCAGGGACAAACATGCGACTGTAAGGTTTAGATGAAGGTGCTTGATCTTGAAGGCTCCTGATAAGAGAATACAAGTCCTGAGTCAGAATAATAAAGATAGAGGACAAAGGAACGATAGGAAGGGAGGGAGAGGTGGGAGCATGTTCAGGCAAGAAAGAGCGAGACAGGGCATCCGCTCTCTTGTTCAAAGAACCTGGCTGATAGGTAATGAGAAAGTTGAAGCGAGTAAAGGACAGGGCCCATCTGGCCTGTCTGGGATTCAATCTTTTAGCGGACTCGACATAGGCCAGATTCTTATGATCTGTAAGAATGATTATGGTATGGGCGGCACCCTCAAGCCAGTAACTCCATTTCTCCAGTGCCAATTTAATGGCTAATAACTCCTGATTGCCGACATCGTTATTCCTCTCTGCCATGGAGAACTTCCTGGAAAAATATGCACATGGATATAACTTTTGGTCCACTTAATCTTGTTGAGAAAGGACCTCCCCTGCTCCAATGTCAGAAGCATCCACCTCCATTATGAATTTCAGATCAGGGTTCGGGTGGCGGAGTACAGGAGCAAAGATGAAGGCTTGTTTGAGAGCATAGAATGCTTTAAACGCTTCCGGAGGCCATCTGGATGGATCAGACCCTTTCTTGGTAAGATCCGAGATCGGCGTCACCAACAAGCATATACTTTGGATAAAGCATCTGTAATAATTGGAAAAGCCAAGGAAGCGTTGTGTGGCTTTCAGGTTACTAGGCTGGACCCACTCCAGAATTGCCTTCAGTTTGGCCAGATCCATAGCAAAACCTTCAGAAGAAATCACGTAACCCAGGAAAGTGACTTTGTCAACTTCGAACTCACATTTTTTGGGTTTAGCGATTAGATGATGTTCCCGGAGGTGTGTGAGGACTTGTCAGACATGACTTTGGTGAGACTGAAGATTAGGGGAAAAGATGAGAATGTCATCCAAGTAGACCACCATAAAAAAAAAGATGGCTGGCACATTACAAAGCCCAAAGGGCATCATCAGGTACTCGTAATGCCCATAGTGAGTATTGAACGCCGTCTTCCACTCATTGCCCTCAAGAATCCTTACTAAGTTGTAGGCGCCTCTGAGGTCGATTTTAGAAAAGACGACCGCCCCTATTAAGCGGTCAAACAGATCTAATATCCAAGGAAGAGCATAAGAATTTTTGATGGCGATCTTATTAAGGGCTCGATAATCTATGCAGGGTCTCAGGGAGTCATCTTTTTTGGCGACAAAGAAAAAACTGGCTCCAACAGGTAACTTAGAAGGATGAATGAACCCTTTCTGCAGATTATCCCGGACATATTCTTCCATAGCAGATGTTGCAGGCAGAGAGAGGGAGAACAACCAACCCTTAGGAAGACTGGCCCCGGGAACAAGATCAATAGCACAGTCTGATGAGCAATGAGGAGGAAGTTCCTCAGAAGCTTGATTGCTAAACACATCTGCAAAGTCGATATACTGAGCCAGGAGGTTAGGAACAGACGTCAGGCCAATACAAACAGGGCGTGATATGCATGACCTGGAGCACTTTTTACTCCAACTGGTGATTTCTCATCTACACCAATTGATCGCCAGATTGTGGGTTTGCAGCCAAGGATGACCCAATACCAGCTGAGCAGAGGATTAGGAGAAGCTCCAATTGCTCGGAGTGACACATCCCGATGGATACTCGGACGTGGAGAGTACTACTGCGAATGAATCCCTTGACAAGAGGTCCACCATCAAGGCCGCAGGCAGTTAGTGGAGCAGAAATGGACTTGGTTTCAAGATCCAAGGAACGAGCCAGGGTGAGGTCAGTGAAGTTCCTGGCGGTACCACTGTCAATAAATGCACAAATGTCCACTGTCCAGTCGCCGACAGATAACTGAGCTGGAACAAGAAGGGAATTTCGAGTAGTAATCAGGTGGATACCCAGATGGAGCCCTCCTTCCTCCGACTGGTTTAAGCGTTTCCCGCTGGCGCGGGTTTGTTCAAGCAGTTGTCGGATCGGTGAGCCTTACTTCCGCAGTAAAGGCACAGGCCCAATTGACATCGCCGGAACTTCTCTTGTTTGGTGAGTCGGAAAGAGCCAATCTGCATGGGTTCCTCACTTGTGGAAATGTCTGGAGGAGGTAGAACTGAGGCAAAGGCGGTAGGAATAGAAGAACCTCTTTCAAGCCGATGCTCTTTCAGGCGACGATCCACCATGATAGCAAGCTGCATGAAGTTGCATGAGGGAATTGTACCAAGACATCCTTTACCTGCTCCGAGAGACCCACCCGGAATTGGCTTTGCAAGGCTGGATTGTTCCATCCGCTGTCATTTGTCCAACAGCGGAATTCTGTGCAATATTCCTCCACGGTCTTCTTTCCCTGATGTAAGGAGCGGAGCTTGGATTCAGCCGTGGCCAGACGATCTAGGGCTTCGAAGAAAGCATCCACGGTTTGTCAAGGAGGACTCTCTGGAGGAAGGCTGAAGGCCCAAGCCTGGGGATTTCCTTGAAGCAGGGTTATAATCAGACCAACGCGTTGAAGTTCGGATCCAGAGGCATGAGGTCTGAGCTGAAAGTAGAGCTTGCAAGCTTCTTTGAACAAGACAAACTGGGATCTATCGGCAGTGAACCAGTCAGAAAGATTCATCTTGACATCCACAGGGGCCTGAGGAGGATCAGGAGTGGTGGCTGACGCAATAAACGCGCCTTGTGAACGGACTTGGGCCATGAGGTTCTGGACAATCTGCCCCAAGTGGATACTTGTGCAATAAGAGCGTTGATTGCCTCGTTGGTTGGATCCATGTTACCGTGGTTTTCCTGTAGATTGCTGGTTATAATGTTACGAGTCGGCTACCGGGGCACGGAGTCTGTGCTATCAGGTGGTGTTCACCAGAGCCCCTGATGGTGGGGATGATATTTGCTGCGCCCTAACAACAGGTCGTGCTCCGTTGAACCAGACTCGTAGGAGAGGAAGGATGAAGGTAAGTAGGAAAGTGATAAGTGACAGAATAGACAGAAAAGGCAGCGGGAGATAGACTGTCCGGAAGGGTCCGGATAGTGACAAACGACAATAAACACTAAACAGCGACAATAGATTGACAACGGGTGACGAGACTAACGAGACAGACTGAACGAACCGGGGCAACCACACGTTCACTCAAACAGCAAGGAACGCCCAGGGGTTAACAGTGACAAGTCACTCAGGAGAAGAAGGGTTAACACAGGCAGGATCAAAACACTAAGGAGGAAGAAGAGGAAATTGGCACACTAAGGAAGCAGACAAGGAACTAGGCAGGGAATGAATGGGCACTCAAAACGCAGGAAGAAAAAGGCAGCACAAAGCAAGAGAGAAGCAAGGCAGGCACAGAAACTGTAACAGAGTCTATAATCGGCGCTAAGCAGAGCTAGCGCCAAACTGATATAGAGGCTGCTAGCCCCTGATAGGCTAGCCAGCCTGCAGCCTCCGAACGTGACAGAGCGCTTCCAAAGTAAAGGAGAGCGCCTAATACTACTGGAGCTGGGTGAACGTTGAGCGCACGCCTGATTGGAGACGCGGCTCCACGTGTCTTTTGTTTACATGCTGATCGCAGCATGTGCGGCGGGACGGGTCAGCTAACAGCTCCTGGCGGTGATCGTTATACAAGTGTGTAGAGGTGCAGACACACGGCTTTCGGTGGCTCTTAACAGATAGAGATAGACATACACATGAATAGAGATAGACATACACATATATAGAGATAGAGATTCAGATAGAGATAGACATACACATATATAGAGATAGAGATTCAGATAGAGATAGACATACACATGAATAGAGATAGACATACACATATATAGAGATAGAGATAGACATACACATATATAGAGATAGACATACACATATATAGAGACAGAGATAGAGATAAACATTTATAGAGATAGAGATTCAGATAAAAGTAGAGATAGACATACACATATATAGAAATAGAGATAGACATACAGATATATAGAGATAGAGATCGAAATAGACATACACATTAACATATATATATATAGAGACAGATATACACATATATAGAGATAGAGATCAAAATACACATATATAGAGATAGAGATAATCATATATAGAGATAGACATACCCATATATAGAGATAGAAATACAGATAGAGATATGCAGATAGAGATAGAGATAAACATACACTTAAACAAAGATAGACATACACACATATATAGAGATAGAGAACGAGATAGACATACACATATATAGAGATACAGATAGACATACGCATATAGAGATAAAGGTAGACATACACTTAAATAGAGATAGACATACACATATATAGAGATAGCGATAGACATACACAGAGATAGAAATAGACATATATATAGATAGACATACATATGGATAGAGATAGAGATAGACATACACATATATAGAGATAGAGATAGATATACACATACATAGAGATAGAGATCGAAATAGACGTACACACATATAGAGAGAAAGAGATAGACATACACAGAGACAGAAATAGACATACACCTATATAGAGATAGAGATAGACATACACATATATAGAGAAAGACATAAACAGAGATAGAGATAGACATACACAGAAATAGATTTAGATATAGACATACACAGAAATAGAGATAGAGATAGACATATACATATATAGAGATACAGATAGAGATATAAATAGACATACACATATATAGAGATAGCCATACACATATATAGAGATAGACATACACATATATATAGAGATAGACATACACAGATATAGAGATAGACATACACATATATAGAGATAGAGATAGACATACACACATATAGAGATCGAGATAGACATACACATACACATATATAAAGATAGAGATAGGCACACACATATAAAAAAAAAGACATACACATATATATAGAGATCGGAACACACATATATAGTGATAAACATACACATATATAGAGATAGAGATACATCAGTGTTTTCACCAGGGCAATTTAGCCGGGTGCTGCACCCGGTAATTTTAGCTTACCACCGGCCACACCTGACCAAAACGTTGATTGTGATCTCCAACTTTTAGTCTTGGTTGTGCTCCAATGGACCGTAAAGGCTTTCTGACACTGCTTAGTACCCAGTAGTGCCGCACCAGCTAGGCGTTTCGCAGTGTGAACGTATGTCTGGATCCCGTCAAGTATTATTATTGCAAAGAATTACACTGCTCCAACCCAACTGCTATTTAATACTACCCGGCTGGTGACATCTTCTGGGGAGAACACTATAGACATACAGATATTTAGAGATAGATATCGAGATAAACATACACATATGTAAAGATACAGATCGAGATCGACATACACATATATAGAGATAGTGTTAGACATACATATACAGATATATAGAGATAGAAATGGACATACACATATATAAAGATAGAGACAGACATACACATATATAGAGATATAAATAGAGATAGACATACACATATATAGAGATAGAGTTAGACATACACATACATAGAGTTAGAGACAGATATACACCTATATAGAGATAGAGATAAAGATAGACACACACATATATAGAGATAGAGAAAGACATACACACATATAGAGATAGAGACAGACACACAGAGATGGAGATAGAGATAGAAATACACATACTGTATATAGAGATACAGATAGATAGAGACAGACATACATAGAGATAGACATACACATATATAGAGATAGACATACACATATATAGAGATAAAAAAAAACACATATATAGAGATACAGATGGACATATATAGACATACACATATATAGAGACAGAGATAGACATACATAGAGATAGACATACACATATATAGAGATAGAGATAGACATACACAAATATAAAGATAGAGATAAAGAATTACATACACATATATAGAGATAGACATACACATATATAGAGATACAGATACAGATACAAACATATATAGAGATAGATGTCGACATACACAGAGATAAAGAAAGAGATAGAAATACACATACTGTATATAGAGATACAGATAGAGATAGACATACATAGAGATAGACATACACATATATAGAGATAGACATACACATATATAGAGATAGACATACACATATATAGAGATACAGATGGACATATATAGAGATAGACATACACATATATAGAGATAGACATACGCAGATATAGACATAGAGATAGAGATAGACATACACGTATATAGAGACAGAGATACAGAAAGAGCTAGACATATACATATATAAAGATAGATATACACATATATAGAGATAGACATAAACACAGATTGAGATAGACATACACATATATAGATACAGAGATAAAAATTCACATATAGAGATAGAAATACACATATATAGAGATAAAGATAGACATACACATATATAGAGATAAAGATACACATACACATACACATATAGAGATAAACATACACTTAAATAGAGATATACATACACATATATAGAGATAGAGATAGACATACACAGAGATAGATAGAGAAATTTACATATATAGAGATAAAGTTCGAGATAGATATACACATATATAGAGATAGACATACACATATATAGAGATAGAGATAGACAAACACAGAGATAGCGATAGACATACACATATATAGAGCTAGAGATAGAAATACACATATATAGAGATAGAAATAACCATATATAGAGATAGACATACAAATATATATAGACATACACATATATAGAGATAGAGATCTGGATGGACATATACATATATAGAGATAGAGATCGAAATAGACAAACCTATATACAGAGATAGAGATCGAAATAGACATACACATATATAGGGATAGAGACAGACATATATAGAGATAGAGAGAGAAAAAGACATACACATATATAGAGATAAAGATAGACATACACAAATATAAAGATAGAGATAAAGAATAACATACACATATATAGAGATAGAGATAGAAATACACATATATAGAGATAGACATACACATATGTAGAGACAGACATACACATATATAGAGATAGAGACAGACATACACGTATATAAAGATCGAGATAAAGAATGACATACACACATATAGAGGTAGCGATAGACATACACATATATAGAGATATACACACACATATAAGAGATAGAAATAGAGATAGACATACACATATATAGAGATAGAGAAAGAGATAGACATAGGCATATATAGAGATAGACATACACATATATAGCGATAGAGATAGACATACACACATATAGAGATAGAGATAGACATACACATATATAGGGATAGAGATAGACACACATATTTAGAGATAGAGAGAGAGATAGACATACACATATATAGAGATAGAGATAGAGATACACATATATATAGAGATAGATAGACATACACATATATAAAGATAGAGTGTGAATATAGAGACATACACATATATAGAGATATAGATAGACATACACATATATAGAGATAGAGTGTATATATAGAGACATACACATATATAGAGATAGATATACCCATATATAGAGAGATTGAGATAGACATACACATACATAGAGATAGAGTTAGAGAAAGACATACACATATATAGAGATAGACATAAACATATATAGAGATAGACATACACATATATAGAGATAAAGAATGACATACACATATATAGAGACAGAGATTGAGATAGACATACACAAAGATAGAGAAATTTACATATATAGAGATAGAGTTCGAGATAGATATACACATATATATAGAGATAGACATACACATATATAGAGATAGACAAACACAGAGATAGCGATAGACATACACATATATAGAGATAGAGAAACACATATATAGAGATAGAAATAAACATATATATAGAGATAGACATACAAATATATAGAGATAGACATACACATATATAGAGATAAAGATCTGGATGGACATATACATATATAGAGATAGAGATAGAAATAGAAAAATATATATACAGAGATAGAGATCGAGATAGACATACACATATATAGAGATAGAAATAGACATACACATATATAGAGATAGAGACAGACATATATAGAGATAGAGATAGAAAAAGACATACACATATATAGAGATAGAGACAGACATACACATATGTAAAGATAGAGATAGAGAATGACATACACACATATAGAGATAGCGATAGACATACACATATATAGAGATAGAGAAAGAGATAGACATACACATATATAGAGAAAGACATACACATATATAGAGATAGACACACACATATAGGGCCTCATTTACAAAACACAAATTTTTCACTGTGATATTAAATCACATCATCTCGCGGCGATATTGATGTGATATTTTGCCCCAAATCACCTTATTCAGTAAAAAAACGATTTTGATGCGATTTAAACAATATCACATGAGATGGTTTGATTTTAAAATATCAATATCGCAGTGATTTTGATATATTAATCGAGATAGAGATTGAGATAGACATACACATATATAGAGATAAAGAATGACATACACATATATAGAAACAGAGATAGACATACACATATATAGAGATAGAGATCGAGATAGACGTACACATATATAGAGATAGCGATAGACATAAACAGAGATAGAAATAGACATACACATATACAGAGATAGACATACACATGT
>WWET01003374.1:12086-27450 GCA_011038615.1 Limnodynastes dumerilii
TCTTCCTTTACAGCGAAGTGGGCCACGGCAGGAGACCCTGCGAGGCAGAGAACCCGTTTCCAAGATGGTGTGACGGCAGGGGAAGACACGCGGTCAATCAGCACAGGCCGCGGCAGCGTCCAGATCCTCCACAACTTCCAGTAGCAGTGACGGGAACCAGGAAGGGGGTAGCCAGGAAAGATAAGCCCCAATTTCTACCCAGGGAATTCCACTAGGGCTTGTGGAGCTAGAGGGCCCGAAGGCCCAGCCGGGCCTAGACTGGTTTGCCGCGGCGTTCCTGAGGAGCTCCGGACTGCCACTAAAGGAGCATGCGGGGTCCCGGTACGGATTCAAGAGTGTGAGGGGATCCTCTAGGGTGAATGTATGGGGGTATATCCCCCAAAAGTCGCTATCTTAGGGGAAAAGGCTGAGGAGCTCTAGTAAGGCACGTCTGCTCAGCTCCGTAGCTAGACCACGCCCCCATTTCTATAGTTCTATAATCTATCCAACTTTATTTATCCTATTAAAATGAGTGTAGTGTTTAGTCACTATACAATGCCAGCTGTTATGTTAGGAGTCAATAAGCCTGACCCATACCTACGCTCATGAAATGCTCATGTGCGTAGCGTATTTACATCAGCGTACCTACGATGCACTCCCCTAGGCACTCCCCTTGGACGTACTTAGTTTTGCCTTCTTACGCCCAGCAAACACTACCCTAACTTTTCTGATCATAACCGCGGGCGTCCGTAAGCTCATTGCGTAGTTATGACGCTTAGCACGCCCATCCTGTACAATTTAAATGCCTCACCCCGCCCTTGGTGCGTATTTACAGATTTTGTATGGCAGGCATGCCCCCTCGAGCATTGTTACGAGGCTGTTACGTTCAAGGCCCATACGCTCAGAATTTCTGAGCGTAACATCTGGCCCGCGCATGCACAGTAAGTACAAATAGCCGTTTTTACACTTACAACCATCGTAAAAATGCACCCGAGCGTAGGCCTGGATTAAGCCCAATGACACCATTCAGTATGTTGACAGCTTTACTCATAAAAGGATAAGCCAACAAACTTAGGTTAAAGAGCACAGAGGATAGTACAAAATTAAGCATTTTTGTAAGTGCTTAATTTGAGAAAAAAAAGCTAAGAAAAGCTGCTATGCTAAGGTTTAAATGGCTGTCAGGTCAAGCTGGCACTAGGATAGTTGCAAGTACCAGAATACCCTGAAATCCAGGGCCCTTGCATTTGTATTGATTATCTGAAGAGGGAGATGTGATTGCAATTCTCAGTGAATTTAGTTCCAGTTCCTACTAGCCTAAGGCTGGTTGACAACATGGCAGACACACAAATCTGGTTTTACCTGCTACTGACAGCATTAGTACTGGTTGCATTGTTTTACGCTGGTCTTTGCATGAAGAGAAAGCTGCTTGCACCAAAAGTATTACACAAAGCATTCTCTGTGTATTCGTCTAAAAGGAGTGACACATTCCTTGAATTTTAATCACGGAAGGAGCATGGCATAAGGCTGTTTGCACTGGAGTTATTTTGATATAACCATACTATTACTGCTTCAGGACTCATTAGTCTTAGCCCATATGATTGTATTTTTTTTTTTCTTTACTTCCAAGTTTGCAACTTGCTAAAAATGTTTGTAGTCTTGCCTAATCTGTAATAGATCATTACAATTAAATATGTAACATTATTATGCAAGAAAAAGACTGACAACAGGTAATGAAGGAACAGTTGAGGATAAGTTGCCTTATTGACTACAGGCCTTCCATTGTTAAGATTTTCTGTGTTGGAACCTTGGAAGCGTTATTAGTGTCCCCAATTACCATGCCATGTTCAAAGGCCATGAGGTTATTTGTCTCTTTGTAAAAAAGTGTTTATTGCTTTCAAATAGCAATAATAATATATGGGACTGTTACCTGTTAAATGGAAAGAATGTATACCTAACAAATTGTTCCCCCTTTCCAAAGTTACTCTTGCTAGCATAGATGTCTAGCCAGGAGAGGATTTTCCATGCACAGTCACAGCCAAAGTTTTGAACAAGTGCTCTCTTATTCAGTACTCAGCTTCCAGCTTTCTACTCAGGCACACTTTGCCAACACAGAACATTCCAAAAATAGCAGATATAGGCCTTTGGCAAATGCAGCTGTGATCCTTGCAGTGGAGATTGGGTTCTAATGCCCTTCATGTAAGACATGCATTAACAGAAATCCTACATTGGTAACAGTCCATAAAAAGGTAGCACACACAGAAATATGTTGCCAGATGTAAAAACAGGATCCAGATTTCCGACTTCACTTGAGATATAGTCACACTGACTTTTTTTATTTTTTTTTTATTTTTTAAGTCTGCTCGTAAGACGGAAGTAACCTCCCATGTCCCTCCCCTCTCATGGGCGGACTTGGCAGCATTTTCGCTACCATAGTCCTATCTTAAGTATACTGGACCGGATCCATACACCCGCACGCTTTCCATACATGTGGGGGTCTGGTAGTATGCACGAGAGGGGAGTGTACTCCCCCTGTCTTGTGCGTAATAAGTGTGACTTATGCTGCAATAAGGCAGCCTTAAGTCACACTTGCAGGTCAGCGATCCCTGACTGCTGATCTGCATGTGAGTGGGTGTGTATAATTTACATCTCCCCACCCACTTTGCATACTATTTTGTGTGTGGTGGGAAAAAACCTCCCCATCAGACAGAACTCTTATCGCACGGAACTGAGTTCCGTCTGAGAGGAGATACGCACATAAAATGTGTAACATCTGGAGGGCACCCTCCAGTCTTTTCAGCCCACTTACGCACCTTGCGTGCATAAGTGGGCTAACATTATGATGTCTGGACCCGGTCCACCATGCGGGTCAATGGTCCTTATGACTGCTGCTCCGTATAGTAATAAATCTGCCCACATTTGGGCATTTAGATACCCTCCTCCACCCATTTTATGGAAATTGGCGAGTGGAAGGGATGACCAGCCCTGCCGACCGGTTCTCCTAGTGTACGTGTGAGATTCGCATCATAACATCTGGCACACGCGTCCACACGTTACACTTTGGCTTACTTACGCAAGTGATTTGCTTAAGTAGCCAAAATTTCGGAAGTCTAGATCCAGCCCAAGAGATGTTTCACTCTCATAATGCTGTGTCCATATTACGTGATAATCTATCCTTCTTAAAGTTTCTTAATGACCCACTAAAATGGATGAATGCAACTTACTATGTGTTGTATTCCTTCTTTTTTCCAGCTATGTCTCCTGACCTGCCATCAGAAAAGGTACAAATACATATAGTATAGAATTATCGCCCCTAAACAATCAAACGCCGCTTCTTCATTTTTATGTGGTTCATGGTTTTCATCAGAGGTTCCCAAACTCATAGTTCAAGTCACTCTTAGGGGGTACTTCAGACTTTATGTCCGATAGTGTAGTCTATGTCTGTATTATTTGGCCCGGATACCAGTCACGGCACAATTGCCTTCAGAGTGGTGTTAATTGGGAGTGAAGGAATGTAGTAATTAAACACGATGCAGCTGTAACTACACACAATTTATGGTAAAACAGTTGCACAAGCCACAGGGAAGGGGGCAGCTGACGGCTGACCCTCCACCACATATTTCTGAGAGAATGATGGGCATACTAAGTGCCCTCTATGTTATAGAAACATTAGCTCATTTCCCCATTTTTCATGAGGATGGCAGAGAAGTTTTAAGGTAGGTGTGATCCATCCTATCACCATACCAAACACACACAAGCCTGAATCCAGCGGGGCCCCAAGCACATCAGCATCGAAAGTCTGGACCTGTTCCAAAGTGAACTAAAAATACCAATATTTAGGCAACATATTCACTGTATGTACTGTTGTTTAAAAGCTTTCTCTCCTACCAATATAGACTAAATGACATAACATAATTTCAATTGCACGTTCCCAATAGTTTCTATATTGCCTACACAGTTACAAAGATGGGATGTGATATTAAACGTTGACAGCTGTAAGGTTGAAAGTTACCCTGTTGACACTAAATGACTTTTAACATTTCAACCTTTCTCTGTTCAACAGTTTTGTTATCTCAGAATTGTAATGCTGAAGTTTACTGGCCCTACTCCAGATCTGAGTGCAAATGGTAGTGAATCCTGCGTGCTGAACTTGCGAGCTGTAATAGACAGTTTGGTATTTTGTAAACGGGACCTTTGAGTGGGAAGTGAAATAACAGTGTGTGGTATAAAGGCTCAAAGCAGCAAGCTCTCTGCTGCTACATCTGCAAATATGCTCTGCAAGTTCAGGGCTGTATAATGTGTTTGAGATGGTTACAAACTGTTATCAGTAAAAGAAAATCTTCAGTTGTAGTGCTTATGCTCTAAAGCACTGGAAAAAGAATTTACAGGAAAATATTAAAATATTTGATTTGATAAATTATTATTTTTTTAAATTGTACTCTAAAAAATACTAAAAACCACACAATACACTAGGAACGATTCCATATCTGTTTAATGTCATTTGCAGGACAACAATCAATCTGACTGGTACTAAATTAGCTTCTGAATGAGTGCAATCTTTCTAACCTTTTATAAGTCTGCGTTCTGACCAGGATGGAGTGCACTTGCCTTACTGTACATTGAATATGTCCCTCTACTTGCGCTATGATCTGAATGTGAATGGGACACGCCTGTGTGCTCTTCAGTTCTGAGCATGCCCAGTAAGAAATCACACAGAGAAACGTCACGCCAGCTGGCATATGCTCAGATCTAAATCGGGGCAACTGTGTTATAACAGAACAATAATCCTAAACACAGCCTTAACCCTAAGTTAAACACTTATTGTAAAAGTAAAGCCTAACCCTTAACAGTAAATGATTACTTACCTCTGAGTGTTAAAACGTAGACAAGTTACAGCGATGGCCAGCAAGGGGAGAAAGAGTGGATGGAATGGACAACTGCAGCAGTGATCAGTGAGAGGAGATAGAGCAGTGGAACAAGCAGGACAAAATGGAGAGCAGGAAATAGGACAGAGTAAAGGAGCAGGACACGGAACAAAGCAGATGAAAAGCGGAGGAGCAGAACAATCACAAGACAGAGTGAATGGAGTGGACAGATCAGAGAAGAGGACAGGAAATAACATGTAGCGACGGAGGACTGAGAGTGGAGAGCAGGAAGTGTGAATTAATGAAAGGACAAAAGATAGTGCAGGACACAGGGACAAGGTAATGTCAATTTAAAGTATTTCCACCTTATGATGGACTACCAGGTGAACGTACCCCTAACATAATATATGACTATTTCTCATATCTCAAGGAACAAAGGAGAGGTCCGGCACTTACACTATTGACAATGAAATCAAGCTTATGGTGTTGACTGTATCAATGTTGATTATGAACGTTTTACCAGCATCCGTAGCACCAAAAATGGTACAGGCAGTTTTAACTGGTCAACCACTGTAAAACAACTACAACTGATAAAAAGTACAGTTGTAGATAAGTCTTTCTCCAGGCACTGTGTTTATTTCTATTGCACCTGAATATGAGACTAATTGCACAGTAAAGGCATGTCCTACACAGACCATCCTATCCAGACTTTTTATATGACCAAATTTAAACTGAGGACAGAATGGATATCTTAAGGTAAGGTCCTGTTCTTGGAACTCCATGTGAGCTAGGGGAGGGTGGATACAGCAGGGATCCAAACACTTGGTAGTCTGCATGTTGCAGAGAGTACAAATTTGATGCCAATTTAGACTGCTAAATTAGGAAGGAAAAATGTGACAGAAAGAGATTCTGCAGTTAAGGAAATTATAGAAAATAAAATGAACAATATAAGAGGTTAGAGCTTTCTAAGTTACTATAGAGGGATAGTAAAAAAAATAAAAAGCAGAGTAGTTGTAGTTTAAGAATGCATTGAACCGGACCAAAGTTTTATGACAAATTTAGCATCTGGTTGTGATTCTATGCCGGTGTCAAATGCCTGAGCTTATTCAACTTTGAATTCCCATGGCTTAGTAAGGCAATCTTTTAGAAAGGGAAACACAAACACACCTCCTTGACGGATTTGTGAGACCTAAGGTGGCTTATTTACTATAGAATGCCTATGTGAGCAAACTGGTTAGCCGATCAAAGGAATGCACTTGTGTGGCGCAGTAATCAACAGATAAGTTCATTAGCGTATTGGAGACAGTGATCTTCTCAGGTGGCCACTTGTCTACATTCTCCTTCGCATATTTGCTGCATATGCAACTTTGTTGTTGTGAAGGTTCCAAAAATATAAGGAATCAGCGGGAAACTTCCAGGGCAGAGACCCACACTGGAGCTGTGATGAGTTACTTATTATACATCAGAACGAATTCATTTTTAAACATGGATATGAAACCACTACCACGATCCTGCCTCACAACTAAAGCTCTTAACAGGCTTCTGGTCACTTCCGCAGCTGGCAACCTGGGAGCTCAACCTTGCGTGAAGTTGCGTCACTTCCGTGTTCCGGAGCATGCGCACAGCTGACAGTTTGCAGAGAACCTGAGCTCGGAGGCGCCTCAGGTGCAGACACTCCCCCTCCTCCGGCATCTCATAGAAGTACTTATCTGCTGTACACGCTTGTGTTCTGATAGACACCGGGCTCTATCCTTACTGCAGTACGTGACATAAGCCATGGAAATATCCGAGAACAGGAACAAGAAGGTGAAGCTGAGCAGCAAGTTGCAGAACTGGGTGAGTGTCTGGGGGGCATGGGGGGTTCTGGACTTGGAGTGTGAACCTGTCCAGGCTTTGATTTACATCTTCCTCATACTGGTTCCCATCACGTCATAGCTTCTGTGTAAGTCAATGGGGGAAGTGTTATGTCCTTATTTATTTACCCAGGATCTAAGTTTTGTTTTAAATGATTGAAGGTGTTTTTTTTACTCACTAATGTGTATGTAGTTTGGCTCCCATTTAGTTTTTGTGTAGCTGAGTACATAATGTGTAAGGCAGCCCTTTTCTTTGACCGAATTGTCAAAAACATTATTTTATTTGTCATATGGGGCCATTTATGCATATAAATGTGAATTGAGTGGTTTAAAAGTTGCTTTTAAAACTGCAACGCAACTTATGAAAATGTTTGGAAATGTCCCATCCTATGACGAGAGGTTTTCAATGTGTGGCACCCTGGGGTTGTCTCAGAGCACTTACATGGGTGCTGTGAATCCAGGATCAGTTCACAGTCTGAGGTTATGTTACTTAGAAAGCCAGTGTGCCACAAAGATGAGAAGTCAGCTGGAAGGAAAGATTGATTTCAGGTATGAGAAGGTAAAGGAAGGGGTCTGGAGGGATGGGGGCAGGCAACAGGAGGAAAGACAGAAGGAGAGTGATATGTATTCCATATTTGGTAACTTGTAAAAATAAAATAAAAAATCTTTTACGTTGGTTAGAAGACCAGTTACAAAACTACTGTTAAACACCTATGGATTTTCTATATTAAAAAGAGGGAGGCAAAATATAATGAAAATGCTATTTTCTTTGTAGTTTGCCTCTCCAGCTCTCTCAGCACAATTGACATTACTAATTTCTTCAATGCTGGACTCTTTCTTCAGTAAGTCATGTTCATTAAGCAATCCCTGTAGATGAGCTTCTTTCCTGTTAACAGTTTAGGACCCTGTGTTCTAATTAATTTGTCTTCACCTTGGTTCAAAACCTGTGGTAAGAGTATGAGCAAGTAAATATTGTGTACACACTACAGTGTTTTCATTCACTTATTGTGCCAGTCACCTGATAAATGGTTCTTTGGTAAGAGATCACCTTATTGTTTGTTTCCACATGTCATGCAAATTTGAAAGCCTGTGTGCACTCATGACTGTCTGTTCATTGTCTTTGACAATAGTTCCTCCAACACAAGCTTTGTTAGCATACATCTTTAAATCTCTGATGTCAAGGCTTTTTGAGCAGAGAATTATGGAAAATGTAAATCACAGAATTACGGTAAAACAGTGACTGTGTACAAATAAATTAGCATGATAATCGAAGCTTTCAGTCACTGGTAATATATTACAGGTATTGCATCTGATGACCTTTTTGGTAGTGTGTACCCACCATAAGCGGAGCAATTAAGGAATTGTGGTTTGTTTTTATCTTGGCGCTCACACACTTTGGGGATGCTAGATATAACAGATGTGGTTTGCCGGTACAATGCTCGAAAGACCTTTGTACGACAGCTGAACGTGCCTGCGGTGATGCGACTGCTTGTCGTATTACCCTAACCGTAACCTTTTACTAACACTAATACCCCATTGACATTACCACCTAAAAGCCGGGGTTTTCATGAAATTGCCGGGTTTCATGAAAACCACGGCTTTTTTTGGCAATCAGAACGCAAACCCCGGGTCTCTCTAGCCGGGTCTTAGACATTGAGCTAAAAAGCCGGCTATTTTCCCTGCTGCCGGCTTCTAAAAAAAGAAAAGAAAAAAAAAAGCCGGTGCTTTCATCTCAGTCTGAACGCACCACTATGAAATTTGCTAAATTCTGCCCACTGCCTAAAAAGCCAGCTTTTTAGGCAGTGGTAATGTGAACGCGGTATTACCCTCTGTTTTCCACAACTTAACCTTCCCCTTCTTCAGCCCTTACCTTAACCCTCCATGCCTTGCAACTTAACCCTAACCTTCCATGCCTTGCAGAAAACACCTGAACTTCGATGCCCCACAGCCTAACCCTAACCTTCCACTTAAGCCCTAACCGTATACATGCTGCACTAACCCTAACTTGTTACCTGATGCAGCCTGTAGCTGTTGGGAAAGGGGTTCCCGGTTCCAATAGCAATTTTCTCTTTTCAGTCCTTATCGAACAGTGATGCGGCTGCCATTCAGCTCATGGCTGAATCATGTTCAAAATAGTACTGCCCAGACCTGTAACACACACACTCTAACATTTTGCTTTGTAGGTACATGAATTACCATATGCATGTCAGTATAGTTTCCTAGATCTCATCACAGCTGTTTAATCTGTTCCTTACCACCTTTTGTTATCTAGACTAGTTGGGGACACAATTATTTTCCTGCAAGCGTTTACAGTGCTGTCATCATAGCATCTTATACAACAAAAGGAACTGATCTATGAGAACCATTTTCTCCTGACTGAGAATGACTGGGCTCTTGCTTTTACAGTATCTCAAGTAATCATTTTTATGTCCTAAAGAGAATTGTAAATAAACTTTTAATTCAGTAGAATATGAAACCTCTTTATCTAATAGATTTCTCTTAATTGAATGCACACAGGATTGTAAAATTGGCATTGTTAGGGAACATTATTTATTCTTCATATCTTGCTTCTTCTGGATGTTTCCATTTTTAATTATTTTTTTGCCATCCAAGTTAATATTAACATTAACACTATAAAATCATTATAACATTGTAAAATCAGCACAATCCCTCACAATATCAGATCAAAATCAAATATCAGCCTGCAGTTTTAACAATCTGGCAGACTATAATCTAAGTACCAGTTATAAGGGAAAATGTAGTTTCTTGGATGCTGGCTATGCCATGCCCATGGAACTGCCCACATCACTCTATCCCTAATGCCCTGAATCAAATAAAACCCCCAAAGCACAAAATTCACACTACAGCGGATAATCCAATTATCAAGTGATTGGGCCAATAATTGCTGGTGGGTGGTCTGAATGGATTTTCCAAACAGCAGCCCCTTTCTCTTCACCCAGGTTTATCGGTCCATGTAGGAGACGTGAATGGCGCCAATATTTGGTCCTTTCCCTAAGTGAAATTACCCCTGTTTATGGACTACCTTCTGTTAGGAGAAATAATCATGCTGGTTTTTGGCCAACTTTAGGCTCCTAAAAGAGTGGGAGGGAGGCTTATTGTCCCTCAAATTGTTCACTAGAACAAATACAAATCAGTTGGATGGACTTTTCAGTGAGGTCGCCATCCAGATAATTGTTTTAGTGGAGATGTCACATTGCAGGGCAGCATAAATCAGTATGTTTGTCTAGATATGGGGCTGAAGAACGCAGAAATTGAGACTTAGAAATTGTCAAAAGCAGGAAGGTTGTACCACACTCAAATCTGTATTAACTTTGCTGTATTTAATGTATGTTATTCAGATAAAGGCTTTAATTGTAATGTGTATCTGCTGATGTACTGTAGGTTTTAAGCTTTTCTTTAAAAAGGCTAAAACTGGATGCCTGCTTGTATTCTACTTTTTATGTTACAGCAAGTTCAATATCTTGGCTGTGAAGTAAATTCTATAACTAGGTGAGATAACAAAGTGTTTAAAGCATTGCATAAGTGGTGATAACACTGTTTATCATGCCTTTGTTTATCAATAAAAAAAGATTAATGTAATAATAAACTAGACTTTTAGTTAAATGAGGTTGTAGAAAGAGTGGTGTACATATATGACGCATTTAAAGAGTGTTGTACATATATGACCCATTTAATACTTGGGGGGCAGATTCAGTTGAGTGCAATGACTGGATTAGGCAGGAGGTGCAGCTGTTCTTGTCTATTACAGCAGCTGAACAATGTAGATTTTATCTCACACCACAACCTTATGTAGATTTGCGCGATGTACCATTCTGGAGGCACATCAAGATCAGTTGAATTTGCCCTTTAGATTTATATACAGAAAAATCATGAGCTGTGTAAATCAACATAAACGGATATTATTGGAATTATTTCAATTTAATACTATACATAGAAGGACAAATATTCTGCACATTGCACTTTTGGGTTATCAAATAGTGAGTGTTTATATAATGCAGTTCTGTTACTGAACATCATTCCACAAACAATTGTAGCTCACAACAATGTAGTATATTATTAAAATTCAACCTATAGTCTACACAGCAACCAAATAAAGAAAAATAAACTACTTTTGGGCACTGGACATTGCTTATAGATCTAGATTTCATAATACATAGAATTGTTTTCATAATACATAGAATATTTAAACTGTTGAAAAGCACTCTGGAATTGTACACATTTACACACTGTATACATGTTCTGTGCAAGGTAGAATGCGCATATATTATAATTTACTCATCTAGGGGGATATAGCATATATTTACCCTAGCTGTAAAATGATGTAAATAGTATCACACTATTGTTTGTATGTGGGTGTGTTTTAATGCATTGATATGACTCTTTCAGTTTTATGGTCCTGAAGATGTAGTATATTTAAATGACTGTGGGTTTGTGGCTGGCTTTCAGCTTGGAAGGGGGATGTGTTTTATATAAATATATATTCGGGTGTCAGTTCTCTGGAAAAGTGCCGTGCTTTGTTAAGCCCTGATAACTTGCATTGACAGTATTATCTTTCCACATAATTTATTTTATAAGGCACAGACTAAATAAACCCATAATGTCATTGTGACCTTCAAACATACTCGGAAATTGTGTACTTGTGTGACAAACATCTTGTTCAAGGGTAGTGGGGTATAAATGCTATTGTGAGAACAATACTTGAACAGTGTGGATCAGTAGGTATGTTTCCCTAGATAAGGCACCAGGAAATCTGTGCCAGGTAGAGTTTTATTTTTTGCCCTGTCAGAAAAAAAAATGGCTACAATTTTATTGTTCCCCCCCCCAGCACCACCAAGCAATTCCCCCAAGCTTTGGTAGGAGGAAAATAAAAGCTGTGGTTATAAACATTTGCAGTGATCACAAATGATGGTGTAGTTCTGAACAAGAGAGGGGAGTGACGGGGAGTTCACTCTCCTCTCTCGTTCAAACGGACAGAAGCATGCACGGAAAGCGTGCAGGAGTCTGGATCTGGTCTATGAATGGTATAGTTATAATAATCTAAGTTTATAATATTGCAAATGGATAACAGGTCAGAGGAAAAAAGTGTGCTGTATTTGTACTTACTGCAGTGAGAGTGGTCATTTTCAGTAATCCATATAAACTAATCAGACATTTACTTCATGATCTATAATATCCCACGTTGTTTCACGAACATGAAATTGACACCTATTACTCTTACAAAAAAATGTCATACTGCTTATTTGTCTGTATATGCGATACATCGCAACCACCAGTTATTCATTTACTCTCTATATATAGATATAGATACACTACCGTTCAAAAGTTTGGTGTCACCCAGACAATTTCGTGTTTTACATGAAAACTGACTTATTTATCAAATGAGTTGCAAAATGAATAGAACATATAGTCAAGACATTGTCAAGGTTAGAAATAATTATTTTTATGTTAAATAATAATTTTGTTCTTCAAACTTTGCTTTCGTCAAAGAATGTTCCTTTTGCAGCAGTTACAGCATTGCAGACCTTTGGCATTCTAGCTGTTAATTTGTTGAGGTAATCTGAAGAAATGTCACTCCACGCTTCCTGAAGCACCTCCCACAGGTTGGATTGGCTTGATGGGCACTTCTTGCGTACCATACGGTCAAGCTCCCACAACTGCTCAATGGGGTTGAGATTTGGTGGCTGCGCTGGCCACTCCGTTACAGACAGAATACCAGCTGACTGCTTCTTCCCTAAATAGTTATTGCATAACTTGGAGTTGTGCTTTGGGTCATTGTCCTGTTGGAGGATGAAATTGGCTCCAATCAAGCACTGTTCAGAGTATGGCATGGCGTTACAAAATGGAGTGATAACTTTCCTTATTCAAAATCCCTTTTACCTTGTACAAATCTCCCACTTTACCAGCACCAAAGTAGCCCCCAGACCATCACATTACCTGCCCCATGCTTGACAGATGGCGTCAGGCACTCTTCTAGCATCTTTTCACTTGTTCTTCGGCTCACAAATGTTCTTCTGTGTGATCCAAACACTTCAAATTTCGATTTGTCGTCCATAACACTTTTTTCCAATCTTCCTCTGTCCAATGTCTGTGTTCTTTTGCCCATATTAATCTTTTCCTTTTATTGACCAGTCTCAGATATGGCTTTTTCTTTGCCACGCTACCTAGAAGGCCAGCATGCCGGAGTGTCCTCTTCTCTGTAGACGTTGACACTGGCGTTTTGCGGCTACCATTTAATGAAGCTGCCAGTTAAGTTCCTGTGAGGCGTCTATTTCTCAAACTAGAGACTCTAATGTACTTGTCTTCTTGCTCAGTTGTGCAACGGGGCCTCCCACTTCTCTTTCTACTCTGGTTAGAGCCTGTTTGTGCTGTACACACCGTTGTAGGAAATGTTCAGTTTCTTGGCAATTTCTCGCAAGAAGAAGAATAGACTGTCGAGTTTCACATGAAAGTTCTCTTTTTCTGGTCATTTAGAGAGTATAATTGAACCCACAAATGTGGTGCTCCAGATACTAGCTCAAAGGAAGACCAATTTTATAGCTTCTCTAATGAGCAAACCCGTTTTCAGCTGTGCTAACATAATTGCACAAGGGTTTTCTAATGATCCATTAGTCTTCTAGCGCGATTAGCAAACACAATGTACCATTAGAACACTGGAGTGATGGTTGCTGGAAATGGGCCTCTATACACCTATGTAGATATTCATTTAAAAACCAGACGTTTGCAGCTAGTATAGTCATTTACCACATTAACAATGTAGAGTGTATTTCTGATTAATTTAATGTTCATTGAAAAAAAAATAGATTTTCTTTCAAAAATAAGGAAATTTCTAAGTGACCCCAAACTTTTGAACGGTAGTGCATATAGATATATAGATATAACATATTTATGTTCCCTGATTAAAGGTTTTTGAATAAAACCTGAAACGTTGGAAATCTTGGACTAAGTTTTTTTTTTTCTCTGTTTATAAAAAAAAAAAAGGTCTTTGAGTGCCACCTTCAACCAGAATTCTGTGTATTGGGACCTAAGGGTCTGGAGGATGGCACCAGAGCCAATAATACTTCTTAACACCGTTGAATACCTGTGGAGTGCCAACTTTACAAGAGTATGTATGTATGTATGTCATGGGTATGTGTGTACATGATATGCAAAGTGCTACTTGACATGATTCTGTAGTGAGCAACTAGTACTCACCCAAAAAAGATTGAGAACCACTGCTCTAGAGCTTTATCATTTTCTAAAAACCAATGCAGGTCTCTGTCAAAAGAATTGTGTTCTCTATGCAGTGATTGTAAACTGGAAGTGGAGCTGTATAATGACATAAAAAGGCTGTTTGTTTTAGGTCAGATGTTATAAAGTGAACACAGTAACTTCTGTAACCGGGGACGGAACAGAATATGAATTATTTACACATTCCTTTCAATAGTAGCTTGTGTATGCTAAACTGTTTCCAAGGGAAAGTAAGTAGCCAGTAGTTACAATTGTATATTTCACTCTGTGTGGAGTCTTTCTATGTTCATTTTGTAATGTATTACAAATGCTGGATAACTTCAGAACAGTGTGTTTTCTGTACTTTATATATTTATGCCAATTTGGCTAGACCTTGGTGCAAAGAAGCTTTGATTATGTTCCTGCTGCAAAACTTCATGTCAAATATTATACACTGATTGATCAGCACATACATGCTTCCTCCAATTAGGATGTGGTCTTCTGTTTGCCATTCTTGCTTACAGCTCAAGTTTAAGAAGTTTCTGGTTTACTGTTTCATGGGCAGTGTCTTAAAGACCGCGTATACGCAATCTACGTTGCAAGAAGTAACGTAGATTACGTTACAAAATTACTGCGCATGCGCGGTAGCACTTTTCTGAAAACTCCGGCCTCAATTGCAATGCGGTCAGAGCTCTGCATACGGCCCACTATGAGGTTTATGAACATATAAACATATAAAGTGACAGCCGATAAGACACTCGACCTATACAGTCTCCAGTTATTTATATACTGATCCTAGACCCTATTTTACCATCAATTTAGTTTGAGATCTAGGGTATCCTTATATTTATCCCAAGCATGTTTAAACTGTTATACTGTGTAAGTCTCAACCACCTCAGATTTGAGGGATTTGCACTTATCTATCACCCTTTCAGTGAAGTAATTTTTCCACACGTTTCCTCTGAATCTACCACCCTCCAGTTTATACACATGCCCTCGTGTTCTATTACACGACTTCATTCAAAAATGTCTTCAAAAAATTTAAGATATTGAACATTTTTGTTTATTTAATAGAGTTTCCATCAATTTCCCTACCACTGATGTTAGGCTCACTAGTCTGTAGTTGGCTGCTTCTTCCCTACTTCTACTTTTATGCAGAGTGACTACATTTGCTGTTTTCCAGCCCTCTGGAATTACTCCTGCTATTAGTGACTGGATGAATAATTCAGTTAATGGTTTTGCCAACACCCCTCTAAGCTTTTTCAGTATCCTAGGATGTATCCCACCTGGCCCCATTGATTTGCCACTTTCAGCATTGAAAGTTCTTGTAATACCTGCTCCTCAGTGCTAGTACTAATACTTGCATGCATTGTATTGATAGTCTTTCTGTTTTAAAGTGTTCCCTTCTCCTTTTTTTTTTTTTTTTTTTTTTAATAATGAGAA
>WWET01003374.1:27475-41093 GCA_011038615.1 Limnodynastes dumerilii
TTAATAATGATGAAGTGCTCTATCACCCTCAACAAGATTCGCTCTCCATTTTTCGCCTTTCATTTATATACCTAAAATAGCTGTTGTCCCCTTTTTATACCAAGTGGGCAAGTTTTCCTCACTTTGTGCCTTTGCTGCCCTGATAACCTTTTAGCCTCCTTCTGTTAGGAAATTTGCTTATAGTTCCTTAAGGCCATCTTTTTTGCTTTCACTTTATTTACTTCCTCTTTTGTAAGCTTTTTATGTTTTTTTTTGTTTTTTTGTTTTTTTTTGCAAAGGTCTGTTGTTGTTAATAATGAACTTTTTAAATTTTCCCTCTGCTCCTGGCCTCCTTTCATGTGCCTCCACTGTGCTAAAATAATTGCTTACACGTTTCCACAAAATAAGCTTTTCTAAAACCTAGCACCCTTGTCTTTGTGTGGTACGTGTCTTTACACTAAACAATACTGCTTGATGATCACTGGATACTAGGTTCTCACCCACACTTAAGCTGGCCATACACTAAAGTGATTATCTGCCCGACCACCCCGATCGCACGCTCTGGTGTGATTATTTGACTTTTCAACATGTTTGATTTAAATAGTGAGCAAGCTCCCAATATTAGTGAGCGCGCTGAATGGCTCCCTATTCTTCAAAGCTGCTGCTGTATATCTATGTACAAAGCTGCTCTGACAGCTTTGAAGGTATACTACTGTCAGAGCAGCATAGTACTAGCCCTGGCCCCCCCCTCTTCTGCTAGGATTATCGGTCCCAGCAGAAGAGGTGTATGGTGCCAATAACGGGACATTTCCCTAGCGGGAAATCATCACGTTTATTGGCCCACCCCCTACTGGGACCGATAATTGTCCTAGTGTATGCCCAGCTTTACTTCTGAGATTCTGTCACCATTAATAAGAAGCAAATCTAAAATTACCTGTTTGCGAGTGAGCTCTCTCGCCATTTGAGGGATGCTCCCTGTAGAGAATTTAATATGTCCCCGCTTCTAGTGAAGCTTGCTGAATACTCACCCCAATTTACATCAGATAGATTAAAATCTCCAATGATTATCCCCTCTTTTGATGCCATTTAAGCAGTGTCTTGCAATATGACATTGCACTGGAGTAATATATAGGCCATCAGGGCAAGATGATGAAATGGACAAAGACTAACCCCTTTGGCTACTATGGTTACCCAGTCATTAAGACCCCTCCTCCAATGTTTCCTACTCTATCCATCCTAAATATATAATATCATGGTTCCAGGCATTATTTCATTATACCATGATTCAGTGGTCTGATGCATTATTTCATTACACCACAATGTCCATGTTATTCCTTGTCGTTAATGCAGTTTTTTGTTGTTTTTTTGAAAGCCAGGAAGTGACGTGCCAAACACAAAAAGTGCACAGGGCTTTGACTGAAGCCCTCTCCCAAAGGAGAAGGGCTTCAACTATCCCTGCCACTCCATAGCCAGTAAAGACCACTGGAACAGACAATGTCAGTGGGACCCCTTCGCTGAAGCTAGGGAATCCTCAAGCTTGTCCCTGTGATCACCATAAGGGTCACCCAGGGCGGAACAACTGTTCCTCTCCCTCTTGCCCCACAGATGTCAGGGTCAGAGCCCATAATAGGGTTGATGAACCCTCAATCCTGGGAAAAATTGACAACATAGTGAAAGTGACAAACCAGAAGAAAAATAAATAGTGCTGAGTGGGTACAGCCCCATTGTATCCCATATGTATTGTCATTATTGCAGTTAGTTCAGAAATGTTATTTCCTAAGCTTCTAGTATTTGCAAACATAGCTCTAAGAGGTTGCGGTATGAAACCCTTATTCTTCCGTTTATTATCATTGCTAGTTATGCTTTTATTTTTTTTATTTTCTGTTCTCTTTTTACCTTTTAGTTGCTGTGGATTTGCTACCTGTCATTGCCTGGTCACACAAAAATGTGTGGGGGGGCAGCTATTTTTATTTGTTTCACTGTCCCCATTCTTATTTAAATGGTTCCTAATGAAGCATTCCAACTGCTCTCTTAGGGCCAGATTTACAAAGCTGCAGGAAAGGAAAAGTGAAGCTGTTGCCCATAACAACCAGTCCTGTTTTAGCTAACATTTTCTAGTATGTAATTGAAAGTGAGAGCTAGAATCTGATTGGTTGTTCTGGGCAACATCTCCACTTTAACTCTCCCACAGCTTATTGAAACAGGCCCTTAGAATTTCAGTTCGCAGTTCAGTTATTTATTAGTAAAATTACTTGCAATAAATATTAACAATTCTTGCCTCTCCTTAGATCCTCTGTCATTCTCAAATAGCTTATCCCCCTAGTGTTGGGACAAAGCAGTCCAGGACAAACAAGGGCCTCACGCAGTAACCTTTTCAGATAATAGCCTGACATGAGCAAAACTCTGTTAGCTTTAGATATGTTTATTAATAATAATAGGATTATTGTGACAATAACTGCCTTATTTTCTCGCTTCTTCTTCAGTCTGACTTGGATAGGCAGTGGGAACTTAAGTGTGTGGTGTTGGTGCTGAGTGAATAGTTTTTTTGTGTAGAGTTTGACATTGTATAGTTATTGAGGTTGCAAGAATTCAGATCCTATATTTGCCCACCGGTAAATGACATGGTTGCTTTGTGAGGTTGGGATTGCTTCTTTTCTTATCTTTTTTATTTTAACATTATTATTTTAAGATACAGTAACAAGTAGTAAGGAGAAGTAAGTTGTAAACTGGATGCTAATGCTTTGCTTCAGCACAGTCTCACTTACATTGCAGAAATATTAAGGTGTTTGATGTTCTTGCTTACTCAATTATAACATTTATTTTTTTTAAAATAGGGAATGCAGCGGTCCACTAATGTTACCTACCAAGCTCACCATGTCAGCCGGAACAAAAGAGGACAAGTTCTTGGAACAAGAAGTGGTTTTCGAGGCTGCACAGTCTGGCTAACGGGTAGATACTGCTGACATTTGATGCCAAGTATATGGTTGAAATTGGAGTCCTTACACTATGCTCTGTTATGGAACCTCTCTAACTCAGGATTGAAGGTGGCTGGCTAGTGGGACTCACTACAGGTGTCCTCCTTGTATGCTTCTCTCTTTGGGCCTTACCACAGCCCCTTCCCCAAAGTGAGTGGATCGCAAGGCATGTACCTCCCATGCTTAAAAAGAAATCCACCACTTGACAATACTTTTTGTGTTTTGTAATGGACTAACAAACTTTTATAATATTTGCAGTTACATTTCCTCCTCCTCCTATGGCAGCCCCGACCACCTGGGTTTAGACCTTCCCACCTGGGCTCACAGGAAAGAAAAAGAGACACCTGGCAGCATATAAATACGTAACTTCCTCTGCCTCCAGTGTCTTTTTTTCTTTAGCTTATATCCAGCACCAAACTAATACAATCACCAGTGAATAGGGAGGGAAACTAGGGGCTGCCATGGAGGAGTAAAGGAAACGACATTAACAGGTAATAATCTGCCGTTTCCTCCTCCTCCTATGGCAGCCCCGACCACCTGGGTGATGCCCAAGCAGTACAAATAAGTGGTGGGAAAAGAAGACAAGTGACACCCCCTGTGTAACACCGCAAAATTATAAAGTGACTGATTCAATAACTTTTCTCCCAAAATTAGCATCTGAAGATGCCGCCACATCCACCTTATAGTGTCTAGTAAAAGTATGAACTGAAGACCAACATGCCGCTTTACACAAATTTTCTATTGACACAGAATTCTTTTCTGCCCAAGAAGTAGCAATAGATCTGGTAGAGTGTGCTTTGACATTATCAGGAGGGTCCCTACCCTTCTTTCTGTAGGCTTCTCTGATGCAGGTTTTTATCCACCTAGCAATCGTGGCTTTTGATGCAGCCTTGCCTATATCTCTAGCTCCAAAGAGCACAAATAATTGCTTTGAGGTTCTAAGGGTTTTTGTTTTGTCCACATATACCCTTAATGCTCTGACCAGATCCAATTTATGAACATACTCTTCTTTAGTATTTCTGGGATTTGGGAATAGCGCAGGAAGCGTGATGTCCTGGTTTATATGAAACGCTGAGACTACTTTAGGGAGGAACTGAGGGTGAGTGCGGAGTACTACTTTATCTTTATGGAAGGCAATAAACGGTTCTTCTACTGACAAGGCCTACAGTTCTGATATGCGCCTGGCGGATGTGATAGCCACAAGAAAAACTACCTTCTGTAAAATTAACGTCTAGGGCTACAGCCTCGACAGCGGTGACCAGAAGAGCCCTCTGGTTGAAGCCTTGGAATGCGGATACGCAATCTAAAAGTAAATTACTCTCGCTTCCCTTCCAGGGTGAATATTTATTCGGACAGAAATTGGATGAGTTAATCTCCAAATCATCTGGAGGAAAATCGCAGTGGCTGCCGTCAGATCGAACACAAAGGAAGAGCTATACAGCAAGGCCTTTTAAGTCTAACACACAAGAAGCAAGAGAAGCAAGAGCCTACAGGCCGGGACGGGGGTATAGAAGAGGTCAGTGGGCAACTTCACGCTCCAATTTTCGTGCCCAACGTGGAGGAGACATTAAGAATACCCTACGTCACCTTGCCCAATGACATCAGAAGGCAGGACAGCCTAGCAGTAGGGGGCAGACTGTTAGGTTTCAGCCAACAATGGAGATGCTCCACTACAGACAAATGGGTGTTGGAAGTCGTGGAGACGGGCTACAAACTGGAACTAGTACACATCCCCAAGGAAGAATTTGTCATTTCCCCAGTACCATCGGAGGCTCAGGAGAAAGAAGCCTTGAGATCAAGTCTTATAGAGATGCTTCATCAAGGAGCAGTGGAGAAGGTGCCTCACGGAGAAGATCGTCAGGGGTTCTTTTCCAGATTTTTCGTGGTAAGAAAAGTGTCAGGGGGATTCCGGACTATATTAGATCTGCGGAGACTCAATTGTTATCTGAGAAACAGGTCATTCAAGATGGAATCTATCAACTCTATCCTACCGGATCTAGAAACAGAATCTTGGATGACCACTATAGATCTAAAGGACGCCTACCTTCACATCCCAATCCACAAATCTCATCAAAAGTATCTCAGGTTTCATGTATTTGGGGAAAGCTTCCAGTTTGTAGCCCTGCCATTCGGGCTAGCAAGCTCGCCCAGAACATTCACGAAAGTGCTGGTGGTTCTGGTGGCCAGACTCAGAATGGAAGGCATATGCCTTTGGCCATATCTCGACGACGTCCTAATCACGGCCACCTCTCGAGAACAGGTCGTCAAAGACACTGTAAAAACCATTCAAGTCTTGGAACAACATGGCTGGATCATCAACCAGCAAAAAAGCCATTTGACTCCAACCAAAAGGATAACATATCTAGGGGTCATAATAGATACAAACCACATGTCCATGTCTCTAACAGAGGTCAGAATCAGCAAGTTAAGAAACTCTTTATCTCCCCAGCTGAAAAGAAGGTGGGTGACAGCGGAACAGTGCTTGCGAACGCTAGGTCTAATGGCCGCAGCATTAAACACCATGCAATGGGCAAAATTCCACACAAGGAGGTTCCAAGCTTGTTTTCTATCACAATGGAACAGAGACAGCCACAGACTGGGCCAGAGAATTTATCTGTCACCAAAAGCCAAAGAAGATCTCAAATGGTGGCTGTGCTTGACAAGATTGAGAAAAGGAAGAATTTTCAAGTTGCCTCAACCAGTAATTATAACAACAGATGCCAGCTCTTCAGGCTGGGGGGCTACCTGCGGGCGAGAGTATGCCCAGGGTACTTGGTCGGTAAAGAGCAGTCAATTACACTCCAACTTAAGGGAGATGAGAGTGGTTCACATGGCATGTCAGGCGTTTCAACATCATCTCCAGCAAAGAAATATAACGATCCAATCGGACAACAAGGCGGTGGTATCGTTTATAAACAAGCAAGGTGGCACAAAAAGCAGGAATATGATGGAAGAAACGCGGCACATTCTACAGTGGGCAGAAAAGCACGTTACCAACATCACAGCCATCTTTATTGCGGGCAAAGAAAATACAGAAGCGGATTTTCTCAGTCGCCACAACATCAGTCCAGGAAATTGGGAACTGGAGAGCAGTGTTTTTCAGAAGATCACGGAGATTTGGGGCATGCCTCAGATAGACCTGATGGCAGACAGAAGAAACAGGAAGGTACCAGCTTATTTCTCCAGGTACAGGGAAGCGGAAGCACAAGCGGTGGATGCGCTCACGGCCCTGTGGGACTTCAATCTAGCCTACGTCTTTCCGCCAGTTCCTCTTATTCCAAGGCTGTTGAGAAGGATACAGCAGGAAAAAGTCATGGTAATAGCGATATTACCTTTTTGGCCAAGAAGAGCTTGGTTCCCGAGACTGCTTCAACTCCTTTTAGAAGGCCCGCTGGAGCTTCCAAAATTAGAAAACCTCCTGACGCAAGGGGGAATATCGCATCCAAATCCACAATCATGGAAATTGATGGCCTGGCTACTGAGGTCAAAAACCTAAAAAGTAAAGGATTTTCTGCAAAAGTAGTAAATACGCTACTCTGCGCCAGGAAGAAAACCACCTGTTCGGTATATTACAGAACATGGAAGAAATTCATGTATTGGTGCAATTCAAGGAAAAGGTCTCACTCACAAATTGCAGTGATATTAGATTTTCTCCAGGAAGGGCTGGATAAAGGTCTGGCCACAAGCTCTTTGAAAGTACAAATATCAGCACTCAGTGCCATTATGGATAAGGATATCGCAAAAAATAGATATATAGCCAGGTTTGTTCAAGCAGCGAAGAGAGTGAGACCAGTTTTTCGTCGACCTATAGCACCCTGGGATCTGAATCTGGTTCTGGATGCACTGACCCAAGATCCTTTCGAACCTTTACAGGATATCGCTCTAAAGTGGTTGACTCTAAAGGTAGTTTTTCTTGTGGCTATCACATCCGCCAGGCGCATATCAGAACTGTAGGCCTTGTCAGTAGAAGAACCGTTTATTGCCTTCCATAAAGATAAAGTAGTACTCCGCACTCACCCTCAGTTCCTCCCTAAAGTAGTCTCAGCGTTTCATATAAACCAGGACATCACGCTTCCTGCGCTATTCCCAAATCCCAGAAATACTAAAGAAGAGTATGTTCATAAATTGGATCTGGTCAGAGCATTAAGGGTATATGTGGACAAAACAAAAACCCTTAGAACCTCAAAGCAATTATTTGTGCTCTTTGGAGCTAGAGATATAGGCAAGGCTGCATCAAAAGCCACGATTGCTAGGTGGATAAAAACCTGCATCAGAGAAGCCTACAGAAAGAAGGGTAGGGACCCTCCTGATAATGTCAAAGCACACTCTACCAGATCTATTGCTACTTCTTGGGCAGAAAAGAATTCTGTGTCAATAGAAAATTTGTGTAAAGCGGCATGTTGGTCTTCAGTTCATACTTTTACTAGACACTATAAGGTGGATGTGGCGGCATCTTCAGATGCTAATTTTGGGAGAAAAGTTATTGAATCAGTCACTTTATAATTTTGCGGTGTTACACAGGGGGTGTCACTTGTCTTCTTTTCCCACCACTTATTTGTACTGCTTGGGCATCACCCAGGTGGTCGGGGCTGCCATAGGAGGAGGAGGAAACGGCAGATTATTACCTGTTAATGTCGTTTCCTTTACTCCTCCATGGCAGCCCCTAGTTTCCCTCCCTATTCACTGGTGATTGTATTAGTTTGGTGCTGGATATAAGCTTGTAAAGTCAAGACACTGGAGGCAGAGGAAGTTACGTATTTATATGCTGCCAGGTGTCTCTTTTTCTTTCCTGTGAGCCCAGGTGGGAAGGTCTAAACCCAGGTGGTCGGGGCTGCCATGGAGGAGTAAAGGAAACGACATTAACAGGTAATAATCTGCCGTTTTATTGCTATAACGTATAAAATGTGATCATGACCTAAAAATAAATACAATAATTCTAAAGTAAACTGTGAGCCACAATCTATTATCAATGTTTTTTTTTTTTATTTAACAAGAAAATAGATTACTTTATATAATGAATTGATGAATTTATTAGTCTTTATCACTTTTAGGGTCATAATTATTGCTGAGTAATTAATAAAATACTAGCGGAAGTGCCCAGGTTTAAGTCATTAACTTGCTTAGCATCTCCTCTAAAACACCCATGAGGTGGCTGCCCAGTGTGTTTTTTGTATTTGAAATGTTGCCGGTAGCCCTAACCTTTTCTTTCTATTCTGTTCTATTGTCACTTTTACATTGTTAATAATGTCATTTAGTGTCATTCAAAATAAGCTACTCCCTCATTCTGACCAAACTCCTTTCACAATTGACCTAAAAACCTTTCACCCTTTGTGGATGGAAAATCGGGATATTTTCTCTTAAATTGAGATGTGATGTCCTCCAAATCCATCCAGTGGAAGACCCAGAATACTCCCTGTGTCAAAGTTCTGCTCAGTGTATTCAATCTTATGGTATCCAATGTTACCATTCTTTGACCTTTTCTTCCCAGTCCATCATTTAAAAAAAATAAAATAAATCTCTGCCCCCATTCTGGCCACACTCTGCCCACAACTGACCCTCTTTTCCATAAACCCTGCCCCTCTGTAGCCCACTAATTGGCACACTTCCTCCTAAATCAGGATGTGATTGATAACAGGTGGATAGTGCAATATTCGCCACTAACTGCCAAATCCATCCAGTGAAAGGCTCAGAACAGGCTCCCCGAGTCAAAGTTCTGCCCTGCGTACATCGGGAGGTCTGACTGGGACCCCTATAATCTGGCTAAGATCCAACTAGACCACCTTAAGTTGATTTCATCCCAATCAGTGCAGGGCTGTCTGAATGTATATCCAGACAGACCGACAAATGTGTGTTATACTCATCTGCCATAGTGTCTGGTTCTTTTGGCTGCCGCGGTTATGTGCTTGTGGGGGATCTCTGCTGAAGGCTTGTATATGAGCGTGTGCACCGCTGCAATAGTGAACCTGGGACTGGGTGTGCAGAAGGGTGGGCTGGGTATTCTGCCACCCATCATTTTGACGGGCTTTAACTCCTAGTATAAGGTAAGTGCAGTTTAGGGTAAAAGAACCCATGGTTTTTTGTGACCTGACAATGGTGAGCTTCAGCATAAAACTTGCTAATTCTCCTTGTTTCTCCAGTTTTGTTAATATTGTGTTCTCTCCACTAATTATCAGGTCTGTCTGGTGCTGGAAAGACCACAGTTAGCATGGCTCTGGAAGAGTACTTGGTGTGTCATGGCATCCCTTGTTACACGTTAGATGGCGACAACATCCGTCATGGGCTCAGTAAAAATCTTGGCTTCACCCAGGAAGACCGAGAAGAAAACATACGCCGTATTGCTGAAGTTGCCAAGCTTTTTGCTGATGCTGGCCTTGTGTGCATTACCAGTTTCATATCCCCATACACCAAGGTGGGTGTCCTGGTGTCTGGTCGGTTATAGATTGACCTCTCAAAGATATTAATCTGCATGGTGAATGGGGTTAAGAGTAATAACAGCTACTTTATCTACTTTTCCCTTTTCTATGATGCTTCATGTCATTCTGTTCAGTGTTGCAGAAAATCCATGGCATTAAGCTTAGAACTTGTATACATTTGATTCACCAACAGGACGCTAATAGGAAAATGCATGCACATACATTGTTGCTTTGTTGATCTTTAATGTATTTCTTGCCTTATATGGAGAGAGATTCTTTCTGGTAACAGAAAAAGCTTTGAAAATGTATTGTATTTTAGGCTTTTGGTTGCAATAAAATCTTCATGTGACCTTAGTGTTAGTGTCAGTGGTATTGGACATATACTGCTACAGGACTGCTAATGGCAGGGTAAAAGCAGCATGTATTCAGCTTCTAATATCTTCACTACAAATGTTTGTTTAAACATATACTAAAAATATATTTAGACATGGCATCTTTTCAATTGATGCAAATTGATGAAATTCCTGAACACTTTTCCTCAAATGCCATTTTTAAATATAGAATATATTCATAAATCTGCCATTATGAGGTTGTGTCTTAAAGCTTTAAAAAAATAAATAAAATGATATTCCCCATATACTAGTTATAAGCACAAATCTGAGATCATTTGATTCCTTTAGGACAAGTTATCGGTGGATTTAAAATAGTATAAACTGGCTATAATAAGTTTGGTTACAAATTCCCCTTAGTCGCTTAAGGCATTATGTTAGTTTTCTCTGCATTATAACTGACATCAGATAAGCATGTTCTTTTAAAACTATAAGCTTTTTTTGGCAAACATATGGAGCAACATGTTTTGGACGATTGGAATATATTTAGATGAGACACATGCTGTTTATTACCTGTCCTTCCCTTTTTTTATCATAGTAGTTTTTACTTCCCCTTTTTAAATAGACTGTTCAGTGAATCTTCTATAACTAGTGTCTTCTACAATTGTGACCTTTTGTACTTGCATAACCTGTATTTATCCTTCCATTTTGTGCGTCACAAGATGGTGACTTTTGGTTTCTGACGAGGTCACTAAGTTGATTTTGGAAATATCTGCCTGAATGGTGTTTTAGAAGATTCTTTTATATAAGAATCATGAGAACCAAGAAGTCCAAATATCTGCACTTAAAAATTGTCATAGTTTAGTAAGTTCATGTTTATTATGGAATGTTTTAAGTGTATACTGGAATGCACTCTGTGGTTAATTGTACTATTTTCTACCACTTTATGGAAACAATTGTATGGTTTTTTTAATAGTTCATCTTTTCTTTGCCAGTTAAAGGTTTGTGAGGTGGCAAAATAAGACATTTGTTTTTCTTTGTCCTTTTCAGGATCGTAACAATGCCCGACAAATTCATGAGGCAGCTAGTCTGCCATTTTATGAAGTGTTTGTGGATGCCCCTTTGTACGTTTGTGAGCAGCGAGATGTCAAAGGCCTATATAAAATGGCAAGAGCAGGGGAAATCAAAGGTAAGGCTTCATCTGGAAATCCTTTTTTTCCAGATTTCTCACAAGGTACAGGATGTTATGATATAAATGGTTGACTGCGCTGGGAATTCTTGAACTGGGCTTCTTTTATGTGTTGAAATAAAAGTTCATGCCATTGCAAAAAAGTTTATTTAAAGCACATTTAAGTTTTACATATGTATGTGGTTTTTTTTTGTTCTACTTTTTTCACCTCCTCTGATTCATGCAATGTTTAGGGGTGAAGAGCAGCCCCTTTACCCCTCTGCCCATATTTTTATGCATTAATATGTTGCTGGCGTTTAGTACTGCACTGTGGAATGTGATTACCTGTAAAAAGCATTGGGGCTATGGCTATTCATTTGCTAAACTCATATATAGCAAATGGAAATTTGCCATTTCTGTGCACCGCTGTGAATTCTAATATTCCACACTTAGCCTTGTAACTTGAAATAAATATGGCTTCCCTACCTTCCTGTTGTAATAAGGGTCATACAACAGTACAGTCCTATTTATAACATTAGCAGTTCCCAAGGTTATCATAGAACAGCCTGTGTAGCATTTCTTTACTGGACTCTTTATCTTTCCAAATCTTAACAGCTACAGACTTCTAATAATATAAGTAATATAAAGGCAAAATGGTGTAAATATATTTTTTCGTTCATTTGTTTAGATTTTTTATTTTTTAAATTAAATGTCATGTCCTCATACCAGCTTGCAGTGGCATCAATAAAGGAGGTCAGAATTCTACATTATACACCCAGCATCAAGTGCTGTCATCTCTGGGTCTGGATGGAATAATCATTGGGACAATACCCCCAAAGCATGGGTCTCACCTCAATGGTTCAAACAACCCATGATGGTAATAGCCTGGTGCTAGTTGTGAGAAAACTTGTTTGATCTCATTCGACTTGTCCATCTGATTTCTCCACTCCCTGCCTTGTCTTGTAACCACAAATATTGCTAATCGGATAGCAGTGGACCCTATAACCTAAAACCATTATTTTTATGTTTACATTTTCTCTTAGGGAGTGATATTTGTATGCTGAATAAGGCGAAACCCCCGACAATATCAATACTGGCCATTGTACCACAATACTAATGTGGAAATCATCTCATCAACACACTGCAGCAACCGCTTGCGTTCCTAAGAATTCTCCTGTGGGGGGGAATTGGTGGTTGTACTCGGTGAATGTATAGTGAGTGGATGCTCACAGAAGCGCAATTCTTTCGCTGTTATTGTAAACGTTCACAGTTTACAGCTAAATTTTTGCACCAACCATAGGGCATGTTTAAGTCTAGGATACTGCTGTCATTCACACCCTACCATTTTCATTAGCATTGTATCTTCTGAAAACGATGCGCTGCCTACGCATTGTACTGCGTCTTTTACTTTTGGATTACTATTACAGCATTTACGTTGTCAATTAAGCATGGCTGCCGTTTCCCCAATCTATAATTGTGTACTATTCTGCACTTACGTTAAAATAGCTGGGGAAACACATTTAAGAATGCAGCGCAACCTGCCATACTTATAGATCCAGAGCTGTAGTTGTGTTAGCGTCTAGATCTCGCAAAAACTCCCATTGTTTGCTTGGGGATTTATGCACTGTACGATGCATTTGTTTTTCCTTTTAGGCTTAGTTGGCCTTTTACAAATCTTTCTGTATTATTGTAATAGTACTTGGGCTGTGTAACAATGTGAGTCCTGTAATCCAGGTATATGCTGTGCTGTGAGCAACTAGACTGTAATAATTTCTGAATAATGACTAAATGGTATATGAGAATACAGTTTATAAAAAATTAAATTTGAGAGGTTTTTATTACATCAGATATTACACCCTTGTTGCTTACCTAAGGTCAAAGTAAAGGTCAACCATCCTGATAAGCGCACCACAGTGCGGACATTTGTGGCTGATTGAAAAGCATCATTTTTAGGAAAATGTTTCTCAACCAGCAGTTCCAAGAAGACTAAGGTAGCCTTAATCCTAAAATGCACCATAGATGCTTTAGGTCTTTCTGTACTCCCTACAGCTACACCATAACAGATAGGAATTATTATAAAGTCTATGTACTTTATTGAATATCCCATTAATGTTAAGATATTTCAGGTTTTCCAGTGGACAGGTTGATTATTTAATATATTTGAAGCTAATATAAAATAGAAGAATGAGTTGTGCATATTTTTTATCTTTAGCCCAATAAAGTATTTGACTTTAACATCTATTTAATGCTTTTGGTAAAATGACAGAGGATTTTGTTTGCTAACTCGATATTTCATTGAGATCAGTATAAACATAGAAACAGAGAAAGTGATGGCAGATGCCATATGACCCATCCAGTCTGCCCAGTTGTTTATTTAAAACTTTTCTGACCCTAGACCCTATTTACCCTCAATTTAGTTTAAGATTGATGATTTTCTTATATTTATCCCAAGCATGCTTAAACTGTTATACTGTGTTAGCATCAACAACCTCAGATGGGAGGCTATTCCACTTATCTATCACCCTTTCAGTGAAGTAATTTTCCCCGCACGTTTCCTATAAATCTACCACCCTCCAGTTTATATCCATGCCCTCGTATTTTTTTACACCTCTTCCTTTGAAAAATGCCACCCTCCTCTAGCCAGTCACAACCCTTGATATATTTGAAAGCTGCTATCATGTCCCCTCTCTCCCTTCTCTGCTCCAAGCTATACATGTTTAGTTCCTCTAGCCTTTCTTGGTATAATTTGTGACA
>WWET01003374.1:57032-83015 GCA_011038615.1 Limnodynastes dumerilii
AAAGAGTGTCTTAACTGATTTTTCTTCTGTGAGAGTAGCTTCTAACCATTCCATGCCAAATTAGTAGAATCCTTTTTCCTTAAATAAGGTGATATTTAAAGTTCTGTCTTGTATCCAGTTTTTGAGCTACTGCCGAAATGATGGGGAACATTTGTTTAGCACCCTTTAGTTAATTTGAGGTTGGGGTCTAAGGAACTTAGAGTGGCTGCTCTGGGGTGAGCGGTAAATTATCCACTAGATGTGTGGCTGAGAAAAGGCGAATTTGTTTCCAAAATCAACGGGTATTTAGACTTTCCCAGAAGCGGTTGAACAAAGTGGCCCTTTGTAAGCCACGTTTTGGGCATTCATGTGAGCTGGACAGGCCCATTTCGAATCTCTGCTTTGGAGAGAAGTATCCTCTGTAGTGTATATTCAGAATCCTTTCACGATATGTGCTGGATCTTATATACAAACGTTAATAAATAAAAAAACATTTACCATTCTTTAAACTAGTATAAACTATATTTTCTGATTTGTATGTCTCCAGACATCGGGGCAGATTCAGACCCACGCATGCATTACATGTGTGCGTGGGTCTGTAAGTACGATCATGGGGAAACGCTCTTGGTAGTAAATCTGGACACGTGTCCAGATTCCTACCTTAAATATTACGACTAGGTCTGCGGCCTTACGGCAGCAGACGTAGTCGTAACGTGGCTTTTCCCACCCCATACACTTCATTTAAATGTCTATCCCTGCCTATATGGTGGGGATTAAGCCATTGTAAGGGAAGGGTCTGCCTCTTCCCCCGTAAGTACTGTCACAGGTAACTTCGTACTTAGTACTTACGCTAAGGGAACATCTGCCACGTGCATGTGCAGATGTTCCTGGTCAAATGACTTGCGTAAATTCACTGACGTCCTTACTTCTGGATTTACCCCGTTGTCACTTTCTTGGTATTTTTTGTGCTTAGCTGCACATTAATTCTATGTTTTTTTTTTTTTTTCTTTACAATCTATTGCTGAATGTAGATATCTGTGTCTGTCCAATTTTTGTATTGTATATGTTGTCTTCCTTTAGTTTTATTACAGTGCAATAACTTTTAATATTGTGTCTTGTTGTATTCACATCATCACCTCACAATACTAAATAGGCGAGCAAAGCTGTTAGAGAAAGGCATGATGGGTAGATGTAACATACAAGTGTACTGCGTAGCTATGCAGTTAGACATGGTAGTGTGTAATAAGAATAAGTAAAGTCGTATAATATAATTGTTTAACATTTTACACTCATCACGTAAAATGTTGGTGAACCAAAAATGTTAAGATTTTTAAAAATAATAAATAAAAATGAGTGCCTTTAAACCTATGAACAGAAATGTAGTTCACTTTTTCCAGTTAGCTCAGCTTGCACACTCATGATATACAAAGGTGTGCACAGATGTGGCACTTAAGCATTTATTCAATTCCCCCTTGAAGGGTTTGCCACGCATGGTGTATATAGCCCTAAACTGACTGTATGTTTTTGGACCCTTTTCTGTCATTTGACCTCCATTTCACTGACTTGCAAACTTACCACCCACATTTGTGGCCAGGAAGTCTAGAGAGCAGTACACATGAAAATGTTTTTCCTATAAATCAAAGCCTTATTCCAGATTAATTGCTTTCAGAAGTTCTGTAATTGTAACACTTGTAGTATCTGTTCTTAATCAAGCTCATAAAACGTAATGTGAATATGAAATGGTTTTCTCTAATTTATAGCATTAGGTCTGAGTCTTACAACTAATTTTAAAAATGACCCAGCCTTTCCCCACTTAGGATCCAGAGTTAAGTACATCAGGCCAATTATGCACGCAAGGTGCGTAAGTGGCCTAATTTGACTGGAGTGCGCATGCGTATCAGCACATGCGCCCTCCAGTCAAATTACATGTGCGGATCAGTGGTCGCATGGGGCGTTGATCTGCATGTTTAAGTTAAGGCAGGCTTATGGCAGCGTAAGCTGTCGTAAAATCTGCATGAGAGAAGGGAGTGACGGGGAGTTCACTCCTCTCTCTTGGACTTATGGGCAGGCTCAGTCTGGATCCGGTCCTTAGTTGCAAACGATTTCCTCATTGGGACAATGAATGACAGTGTCCCTCACAAATGACTGGATGATTCACTCAATGATCCTGTGTATGGTTTTGTGTCTAGTTTAAAACGTTACAGATATTATAATTATACTTGATACCAGAATTTTTTGCATGATCTTTTAAAGTAAAGCATTTAAGGTTCTATAGATACAAAATCGTTTTTGTCTATCGGTTATAGTGTTTGGCAGAATATATGTTTTGCAAGCTAATGTGTGGGAATGGGAGCAAGCCAGCGTCTATAGGAAAATCCCTAGGCCTGTCCCAATGAGAAGTAAAAGTTCTGGCAGACATTTTAAATGGCTTCTTCCAACTTATATTTTACAGTGTGTTTTAGCTATGGTGTGGTTACATATGTTCTGCAACTTGGAAAGCAAGCCTTCATATGGCACAACTTCAAGATGTAATGTATTTAATGATAATACATGCCTGGATGAGTACAAGTAAGGTTTAGGTGCTGTAAGAAGATTGCTTTGCTTTGTGACAGTGGCATTTTGTTGTATAGATAAGCTGAATGGGTGCTGAAGAGTTTATTGAAGATGTAGTTCATCAACAGCTGCTGGACGATGACCCAATTTTCTGCTAAATGCTATTAGCGCACCTCTCCGAGATACAGAGCAGGCTTGCTCTGTGGAGTTTCATAGAACAGCAAGCACGTTAAACGTACTAGTCCAGCGTTTGATGTATGGTGGCGGAGCAATGTTGTATCTGGAATTTTTAACTCATCCCTTGTACTAATCATTTTCAGTTTCCAATTACCAGTTGAATGTTGGCTAGTTCCGAAATATACATCATCATGTTGGGGCGTATTTGCTTTTCTTCATGATAAAAATTTCCAGTCTTTAATGCTTAATATTTTTTCTTCATTAGCTTGACAGTTTTAGCTTTAACCCACCTAATACTCTAATTGACTTTCTTTATGAAAATGAATCACTTTCTAATGTATTTTGTTTCTTCAGCTGCCTGTGTTATAGAAGTATAGATTTGCATTCCCAGCACTTTTCCATGTCTTGCTAGGTCTGAAATGCATGTTAGGTTAAATAAAACAAATGCTATTAACATTGACATAAGTATAAACATTTTAGTACCTTTTCCAGAACTGTAGACTTTTGAACTATTACTTACATTGTTTTATGAAGAGAAAAAAGCTCTGGGGAGTTTCCTGGTTATAAGTGTTTAGCGGCCTGAATATTGTTTTCATTATGTGTAGCTGATAGGAGCTCAATAATTTCCCAATAGTCAAGTTTTAATGTAAAGTTAAACCATTCAATGATTTTGACTGCTTTATCTCTGTGACTTTATTTCCATGGTTACAAGCAGCATTTTGCACTGTTCCAGGAATTGCACAGATATCATTACAACTTTAAAGCTAAAGATAAACTGCCCTAAGAATATTGTTTAAGCAGAAGGAGCTTTTTATCTGTACTGCAAAGATAATTGTATTAGATCTTCTTTTTTGTTTACTGTTTTATGTTAAATAATAAATATCTGCCTTCTATGCCCTTTAAGCAGGGTACACACTGGGGCTTTTTCTGCTGATTATCCTGCAAATCACCTGATAAACGACATTTAAACTTAAACCCCTTTCACGTCACCACCAAATACTCGGGTTTCACCTAATACATCCAATTTAGAGGGATTTGTTTACTGTTGCCATGCAACAGTAAGCAAGTCCCACCCTGGGAGCCGCCCACAGCCCCTTCACAATGTCAGGGCAGACCCAGGACCCAGAATTTCCCGGGTCTACCCTGGATGGTTTTAGGGACCCACCCAGGTATTTTTTTATTTTTTGTGCTGAAAAGCCCCTGAAATAACCTGGGTTGAAAAACCCGAGTTATTGCTGGGGTGGTGATGTAAAAGCGGAATTAAACATCTTACTGGTGTGTACTGCCAATGATGCTCCAGAATGGTTACAAAACAGTCTGATTATTGGAGTTTTAGGAGCTGTCTATCACAGGATAGTAGCAATACTGCATGATGGAAAGAAATGTAGAACCATCTAGTGGGGGATCATTTCATTGTGCAACATTGGGTACATAGTTGTTTGCTATAACAGTAACTTGTTGGATTGTTACTGTTACTTCTCAGTGTGTACTCTGCTTTAGTGTGATAATATTGCCTTGGAAACACAGTAGATATTTTCAATAACTATAGACAAGAACATTCAAATATTTGCAGGAAATTCATGTTTTCAGAATAGAATTCATGGAAAGCCTGCGTTTCATCTGTGATTGTGTTTGAAGAGTATGAAAAGTTATAGTCTAAATGTGTATCAATCTTTCCTGTTCTTTCCATTCCTTACCACCTACATACACACTTCACCATCTGTGCTAATTATCTTCCTTGTCAGTTCTATCCCTTAATCTCTTTCTAGCTGCAGATTCATACGGCTAGTTGCAAATCCCTCAAAAATGTTAGGTGGCTGTAGGCATAATTTACCGTTTATAAGCAGTGATTGTGTAAATGACTTAGTGCTTAGGAATTGGTATTCCGACCATGCCAATATGCATGGGTTTCTGTATTCTCATGTTTTTGTGGATAACGTTACTCTCCTCCTTTACTCATGTCAAGTACTTAAATTTCCTTCTACATTGAGTTTTAATGCTGTACTTTTGTAAACTTTTAAATATAAAGCTTTATGTAAATTTTGGTAGCCCATTAAACACTTCTGTTAGTTTTCAGAAAGTTTCAAAATGCACAGACATTCCCATTGAGAGCATACTTATTCTTTTCTAGGGAGTACTGAAATAATTGATTGGTTGCAATGGGTTACTCTATTTAGAAAACAGAACTCTAATTTCTCTAATGATACAGTTAGGAGACATAAGAAAGTATTTATCCAATGCTGGAGAACAAACAAAACAAGATAATGTCAGCATAGAATGGTTCATAATAAAGTAAGCATGAATCGTACATCTCATTCCCAAGTGATGCAGACTGTACATCCTTTGTCCTTCTCATATCTCATGGGTTGTCTAAGCTGTCCAAATTGAGCTAGTTAGATAATGTTCAGTCTTGCCTGTTTATAACCATCATTGAAGCTTGATAGGGTATAAGAGAATATTTTTTGGTCAGCTGGGCATAAATCTAAAAAGTTAAGCAATGGTGCTGACGTAAAGGCCTCTACTGCACATTACATTAGTGATGTGCAACAAAACTATGAAAAAGCTAATATGAACTCTGTTTATTCTGTAATAGCAACACAATACTTCTCTAAATTCCTACAGTGAGAGAATAGGAAAGACTGATTTGCAGGCATTCTTGCCCTATTTTGTACATTCATATCATGTCTGTTTTATATCAAGTGTATTAAAGTCCTGTTTGACTATATAGTCTACCGCCTGTCTTTCCTTTAATTATATTTTAAAAACAAAACTCTATCAGGATGGTGCAGAAACAGAAATGCTTAAACTCCATGGACCCAGAATATTTTATTCATTCCAATACCTTATGGATTTCCCCTGGAGCCCTCCGCAGGTTCATTGGCCGGGCACTTAAAGAATCTTTGTTCTTCCCATGATCCCAGCCACAGGCTGTGTCCAGAAAATATATTCACATAAACCCACAGTACTTATTATTTTTCCTCAAGAAATGGTAAGAAATATTAAACTCCAGAGGCAGAAAAAACAATATGGACTTTGATATTGCATTTTATCCCTCCGCCTTTCTTGATAAGTTAGATGCATCTGTTTAACAGCTGAAAACACTAATTCCTTTCTGATTTCTTAACTCCAATAGGATATTGTGCCTGTAGACGCATCTTATGAAGTCAAGGAGCTCTATGTACCCGAAAACAAACTTCAGCTGGCCAAGACAGACGCTGACACGTTGCCGACATTCGAGATAAATAAGGTATGAGCATGTAAAGAAATCTCTGGTGTCATTTATATCAATGTAACACTATTGATATGTGTAATTAATCACTAAATTTCGCTAGCGTATAGTGGCTGATTTAGGGTTTGGCAATAACACCCAAAGCAGGTGCAAGTCTGTGAATGGACTAAATAACTTTAGTCCCGAACGATATTTCAGCACCATACACTACACTATTTACACTGATAATTATCAGAAAATGGAAAAAAAGAACCCTCAGATTTCTCATCTACTGTAATCGTCCCTAAAAAAAAATCTAATTTACCTATACACCTGCCGATAATTTTCATTTCCCGTACTAATGTCACTAGCATTTTGTATGTGAAGATTTCATGATTATCGTGAATTGCCCATACACTGTGGAATTATACATTCTATCGTAATTTAAATCAAACGTCAAAAGATGAAATAATCGTTCACAAGAGGTTCTTGGGACAATTGAATGATAATTCAGCCGGTGGCACAATAAGATTGAGCCGATAATCATTCTAGTGTATGGCCAGCTTTAGTATTGAACTTAAAATGTCATCTTTGAACTGTAAATATGTTTGCATCCTCTTTATTTCTCTCTCCTTAGAGGTCATCATGGTTTTGTCAAGGTGTACATTTTCAGCAATTTTTTGCTATTACACTCAAGCTCTGAATTGGGGTTTTACTCTGCTGTATGGCCTACATATAAAGATTTAGACTGTGACACACTGTAGTGTTCAGTATGATGCAATACTTTATTCAGGGGTTCTCAACCTTTTTTTTGTTGAGTACCACTTACCCGCTAAGGAACCAGGTGAAGTACCACTTTGCAAAAATGATTCATTTACTGAGTCCAAAATATTTAACTTTAAAAAAAATATAACAATTAGCGTAATATTTTATATGTAAGGTTCAGTTCAGGATAATTTTAGGCTCAAGATGTAATTTTCCTCTTCTCATATTATTTATTATACCTCCCCCATTCAGATACATCCTACTCCCCAAATTACATATTACACTTCTCCTGGAAATATTATACCTTTCCCCATATGATGTATTAGACTCCTGTTACATCCCTCTCCACACATTACACCATCCACCCACCCCTCTGTTACATCCCTATCTACAAATTATACCTCCCCTAATGTTCTTATCTCCCTCTCCACATATTATACCCCTACTCTTATCTTCCTCTTCACATATTACACCCCCTACTCTTATATCCCACAACACACATTACACCCCCCTACTCTTCTATCCCTCTCCACACATTACACCATCCCCCCCCCTCTGTTACATCCCCCTCTACAAATTATACTTCCCTTAATGCTCTTATCTCCCTCTCCACATAATACACCCCCCTACTCTTATCTCCCTCTTCACATATTACAACCCCCTACTCTCATCTCCCTCTCCACATATTACACCCTACCTACTCTCATCTGCCTCTTCACATATTACACCCCACCTACTCTTATCTCCCTCTTCACATATTACAACCCCCTACTCTCATCTCCCTCTCCACATATTACACCCTACCTACTCTCATCTGCCTCTTCACATATTACACCCCACCTACTCTTATCTCCCTCTTCACATATTACAACCCCCTACTCTCATCTCCCTCTCCACATATTACACCCTACCTACTCTCATCTGCCTCTTCACATATTACACCCCACCTACTCTTATCTGCCTCTTCACATATTACACCCCACCTACTCTTATCTGCCTCTTCACATATTACACCCCACCTACTCTTATCTGCCTCTTCACATATTACACCCCACCTACTCTTATCTGCCTCTTCACATATTACACCCCACCTACTCTTATCTGCCTCTTCACATATTACACCCCACCTACTCTTATCTGCCTCTTCACATATTACACCCCACCTACTCTTATCTGCCTCTTCACATATTACACCCCACCTACTCTTATCTGCCTCTTCACATATTACACCCCACCTACTCTTATCTGCCTCTTCACATATTACACCCCACCTACTCTTATCTGCCTCTTCACATATTACACCCCACCTACTCTTATCTGCCTCTTCACATATTACACCCCACCTACTCTTATCTGCCTCTTCACATATTACACCCCACCTACTCTTATCTGCCTCTTCACATATTACACCCCACCTACTCTTATCTGCCTCTTCACATATTACACCCCACCTACTCTTATCTGCCTCTTCACATATTACACCCCACCTACTCTTATCTGCCTCTTCACATATTACACCCCACCTACTCTTATCTGCCTCTTCACATATTACACCCCACCTACTCTTATCTGCCTCTTCACATATTACACCCCACCTACTCTTATCTGCCTCTTCACATATTACACCCCACCTACTCTTATCTGCCTCTTCACATATTACACCCCACCTACTCTTATCTGCCTCTTCACATATTACACCCCACCTACTCTTATCTGCCTCTTCACATATTACACCCCACCTACTCTTATCTGCCTCTTCACATATTACACCCCACCTACTCTTATCTGCCTCTTCACATATTACACCCCACCTACTCTTATCTGCCTCTTCACATATTACACCCCACCTACTCTTATCTGCCTCTTCACATATTACACCCCACCTACTCTTATCTGCCTCTTCACATATTACACCCCACCTACTCTTATCTGCCTCTTCACATATTACACCCCACCTACTCTTATCTGCCTCTTCACATATTACACCCCACCTACTCTTATCTGCCTCTTCACATATTACACCCCACCTACTCTTATCTGCCTCTTCACATATTACACCCCACCTACTCTTATCTGCCTCTTCACATATTACACCCCACCTACTCTTATCTGCCTCTTCACATATTACACCCCACCTACTCTTATCTGCCTCTTCACATATTACACCCCACCTACTCTTATCTGCCTCTTCACATATTACACCCCACCTACTCTTATCTGCCTCTTCACATATTACACCCCACCTACTCTTATCTGCCTCTTCACATATTACACCCCACCTACTCTTATCTGCCTCTTCACATATTACACCCCACCTACTCTTATCTGCCTCTTCACATATTACACCCCACCTACTCTTATCTGCCTCTTCACATATTACACCCCACCTACTCTTATCTGCCTCTTCACATATTACACCCCACCTACTCTTATCTGCCTCTTCACATATTACACCCCACCTACTCTTATCTGCCTCTTCACATATTACACCCCACCTACTCTTATCTGCCTCTTCACATATTACACCCCACCTACTCTTATCTGCCTCTTCACATATTACACCCCACCTACTCTTATCTGCCTCTTCACATATTACACCCCACCTACTCTTATCTGCCTCTTCACATATTACACCCCACCTACTCTTATCTGCCTCTTCACATATTACACCCCACCTACTCTTATCTGCCTCTTCACATATTACACCCCACCTACTCTTATCTGCCTCTTCACATATTACACCCCACCTACTCTTATCTGCCTCTTCACATATTACACCCCACCTACTCTTATCTGCCTCTTCACATATTACACCCCACCTACTCTTATCTGCCTCTTCACATATTACACCCCACCTACTCTTATCTGCCTCTTCACATATTACACCCCACCTACTCTTATCTGCCTCTTCACATATTACACCCCACCTACTCTTATCTGCCTCTTCACATATTACACCCCACCTACTCTTATCTGCCTCTTCACATATTACACCCCACCTACTCTTATCTGCCTCTTCACATATTACACTCACATCACCACCAAAAACCCGGGTTTTTGCAAAATGCCGGGTTTTTGCTGAAAAACCCGGGTTTTTGGTGGTAATGTGAAAGGGGTATTAGTATAGTACTGAATGGAGATATGGGGGCGTATTCAAAGATCCGTTTTCACGGCGAGTACTGTGTGTATTTTTAGGTACAACTTTTTTTTACGTAGTATACATACATTATACGCACGTAAGTGTGGACTTGGATACATAAGTCCGGATATGCAACGCAAAAATATGCACATTAAAAATGTAAATAAAAATGGGGGAAGGCATTTAAATGAAGGTATGTGGGCACGCCTGACATTAATCACATGTACGGAGGACACATACGCACGCAACTGCTCACGGAAAGTTACAAGTGGTCTATGGCAGCGTAAGTCACCGACAGCACGGCTGAGAGAGGGGAGTGTCATGGGTGTGAGGGGGTTTGGCCTGCAGCGGCCGTGCGCGTAATTGCGGCCCGATCTGGAAACTGATCTCTGAATACTCCCCATGATCTGTAAGTGGGGCAGCATGGTGGCTTAGATATTAGCACTTGTGCCTCACAGCGCTGAGGTCACGAGTACGAGCCTTAACTGTGTGGAGTTTGTATGTTTTCCCCCGTATATGTGTATATGTGGTAAAAAATAGTGTGACTCAAGGGCCATATTTACTAAGCTGCAGGAAAGGAAAAGTTGAGATGTTGCTTATAGCAACCAATGAGATTCTAGCTCTCACTTTCCTATTACATATTAGATAACTAGATTCTGATTGGTTGCTATGAGCAACATTTCCTTTCCTGTAGCTTAGTAAATCTGCCCCCAGGAGTGTGAGTGAGCTTGTCAGGGTTTTTCACTCTAGTGGCTAACATTAGTTCTAACATGTAATAAAAGAATGGACCATAGTGTGCCATTATATATATTACTTATTTAAAAACTTTATCATTCAGACGTACCTGAACCTCAGGATCAGTGCAAGATATCTATATCTCTTTCATGTATATATTTTTTCCCCCCATTGTGCTTCTGTATGGAATGGATTTGAAAATGTTTCTGGTTATGATGATACATCATATTGAATGATCACAGATTTTTACATTTCTGCACTTCCTGAGTAGATTAAAAACACATTGGAAAAACACCTTGAATGCTTCACATCTGCTTTCTATACATCCCCTATACATTGAGTTGCAGTTTTCAGTAAGAATAAAAGACAAATTTCAGTGCCAGATTACTGCAGTCTGCACACGGGGTTTAAGACTCTACAGAACCAAATGGGTATGGATGCACAATGAAATGGAGAGATATTTTAAAAATATAGTGGTTAAAAGCCTTAAATGCAATACGGATTTAGATTTTCTTAGATCCACGTGATTCTTCTCAGACTCTTAATTTGGGAGACTTTTTATGATTATTAATAATTAAATCATGACAGATTACAAGCTCTTGGTAAGCAGACTAGATGAGAAAATGTTAAATAATTCACATACTATGTGCTGCTTTGCAGGCAAATATAAACACACGGGTTATGAATGTATAAGCTTAGACCTAAAGCATAGCTCTGTATGTTTTCAACATTTCTAATCTGCTTGAATAATTTTAATTGCTTTTATTAATGTATTTGTTATTGTTGTTCAGGTTGATATGCAGTGGGTGCAAGTTTTGGCAGAAGGTTGGGCAACACCGCTCAATGGCTTTATGAGAGAGAGGGAATACTTGCAGTGCCTTCATTTTGACTGTTTGTTGGATGGTAAGCTCCATTTATTTATAAACAAGCACTGTATCTATAGGTAACACTACAAATTTTCTGAACAAAAGTGTTTACCATTCTAATGTACTTATTTTATGCTTATGGGTGGTGTTGTAATTTTTTTCACAAGCATGGCAAACCCATCCATTGACTTAGCAATCTTACCAGCAAATTTTGTTATATTAATATGCCATTGTGATGCTTTTTACACTATTTTAGCATTCTTTATCCCAGTTACTGAATACTGCTTTCACTTTATAATTAATATAGGGGAGGAATAATTAATAGCAGAAAGAAAGACGTGGTAATGCCACTTTAGAGGTTGGTATTGGTATAGCCTTCCTTGGATTACTTTCTTCATTTTTGGTGGCCATATTTTCAGAAAGACATAAATCTATTGGACTGTGCAAAGAAGTGACAAAAATGGTGCATGGCATGTGGCACAAAACATACCAAGAAATACTAGGGGAACTAAAGAGAAAGGAAAAGAAGGGGGGGATGTGATAGAGACTTCAAATACATCAGGTGGTGTACTGAGTGTAGTATGCATTTTAGTCATCTAGAAGTAAATTTGCACTCCAGAGGCTAGATTTACTCAACTGCAGAATAGGGAAAAGTGGAGATGCTGCCCTTAGCAACCAATCGAATATTAGCTCTTACTTTCCTATTACATACTAGAGAATTTAAGCTAGAATCTGATTGGTTTGCTTAATATCATATGTATTTTACCTACTCATCTTAAATTGCAGTTTGATCTTCCCCTTTGCTAATTTGCACTAATTTCCTGGTGTTGCTCCTTTAAATAAAGCACATATTGTTTTCTCACATGGAATAATTTCAGCGTAAAAGAGCTTGTACCTATGTTATCAAATGATGTTGAATCACAACCTTGTTTGAAACGAAATAATTTAAAAGTGCACTTTTTAGTTTCAGCCTTTTTATTTATTTATTTTTTATTACATCATTAGATATTTATTACCGACGGATTCACAAAATGTAATTACTGAATATTTAAGCATGTTGTATGCAGTCTACAGCCTTCAGCCCTTATGATTCCCAATGCTTGTATTTGCATGTCTTGCTCACTCACCTTTGTCACATATGATAAGTGAAGAGCAGTACTCACTTAGTCACATTAGTTGTTACTGGAATTCACTCCATTTCTCATCTCTCCTCACTGACACAGACTTTGCTTAATCCATACACAATGACAGATCACAAACTAAAGAGGCATACTTCATTTATTCTCATTTCTTTTGAAGTTGAAGTATGAGACTGAATAGAGGGTTTGATTATCTGTGTCTGACTTCAGATGTTTGAGACACTTGGAAAGCGGGTGTCTACCAAATGCAGCCTGGGTGTTTCCAGATACATGTAATGATATTTTTCGTCTTCTGTACCCAGATCTATGGCTGCTCGTTATGCCAGCTGTGTGCTCACGTATCTGTCTGTGCTTTCAGTATAAAATCAAACTTCATCCAGGTTTTGTTTTGTTGCTTTGTAGTTTTGTTTATTATAGGTCAGCTTGTGTTGGACTTGTCAGTTACGCTCCTCTATTAATTTTTCTGTTGCTCATAAGCAAGATTAAATCATTCATCCTTCCTTGTAAAGCCATTTTTAAGTAGCTGAGAATTTGTGTTTGAGGAAGCTGTGCACAATAATTGTGCTTTGAAATCGCCTCACATCATCAGCAGTTTTGATGCTAAAATTTACTATGGAGTGATTTGAAAGCGAGGGTGATGCATGTTGCTTTTCAAACCTTCAAAACGACTGGTTTTTGTAGCAGAAGACAGTTTTAAATGTTCAAAGCACTGCTGCCCCATGCCCCCTTGAAACAAATAAAAATGTTTAAATCCTATTAAATGTTAAAAATGTCCCTTTATGCATTAATACATGTTGTAGCGTTTGCTCAAAGAACAGTATAGTCATAAATAGGGGACCAAAGGTGGCAGAACTGGCGATTGTGGTACTACAAGACACAGCATGTCCTGCCAGTCCTTAGTATACTGTGCCATTTAGCACTATAAGCGCCAGCATGCCAAAGCGTTAATTACAACCTGGTGCATGCTGTGACGTGTGGTACACTTATTTATTAATTGTTTTTATTCCTGTTCCTTTTATGTTAGCTTTTTTTTTTACAATATCATTTCAATAGTAGTAATTGGCGATTCTATCACAATCACCACTCACTACCAGTTTGTTATTGGCGCTTTTACAAACAGACAGATCGTAATTTTGTTGGTTTGTATATTTAATGTGAAAGAAATCAAGATGGCTATTTCAAAATCACTGCTCTGAAAAAAAAAAGGTGTATTTTTTTGTCTGTTTGAGCTTCAGTAAATCCAGCGCTTTACAAACTGACAAAGAAGATGCCCAAGAAACTGTGTTTTCACAAAAACACAATCAAGTAAATCTAGCCCTTAGTGCAGTGGTTCCTAAACTTTCTCAGTTCGAGACACCCTTAGGGTCTCCATATTTTTTTTCCAAGGCAACCCTAAGACAAAAATACAATAGAATACAATTCGGAGGCACCCCAGTGAGAGCGTCGCGGCACCCCTGGGAGCCGTGGAGCACAGTTTGGGATTCACTGCCTTAGTGTCTCAATCATTTTTTTAAGTCACCCTTAAGTCAAGGGAAATACCGAGCAGTCCCATTTTTCAAGGATTTGGATCAAAAATATTTAATAAGTTAGGTCAGGACATAAACGCTTATTAAGTTGTTAGTTTGTTTTATTTATTAATGCTGCTAATCTTGTTGGGGTTTTTTTTGTTGTTGTTTTTTTTTGTTAAAATCATGCACGTTAGCATTGTCAATTCTGCATATTTCTCCATATGGAGTTTGTGATGCTATATTTCTCTTTTCTTCATCCATTTTTTTGGACTGATTCATCACATCAAAGAATGCTATAATCCATGTAAAAGACACTTTACAGTAAAAGAAAATGTGGTCAGGTGCTCAGAAGCTCCTATTCCATATTGATTTTATTTCTGCACAGTAAAGCTCTTCAAACACTTCATTCCTCCTCACTTATGTGTGTCTCAGTAAAAAAAAGACTTCCTCCGTCTCTGGGACCTGAAACACTGCTGTTACATTATCGGTAGCAACATTGCTGTTTCTAGTTATTCAAGACTGATTGCACTATACATGAATTTACACATTAATTTGGTTACATTCACTTTGCATTGCTAATAATAGTAGTTTCATGAAAAAATAAATGTTCAGAGGTTTATGGGCACTGATTCATGTATATGTGAGCAGCTGTTAGGGGAAAGTTTTTGCTTTTTCCTAAACTGATTACAGTTTAAAAGAAATGAAAATAACAGCACTAATTTATAGAATACATTTGTTAATATTTAAAAAGAAAAATAATAAATCAAAGAAAGTATATAGTATTTTGGTAAAACAGAAGTCTGTTCTGGCAAAGTTCAACCGAATCATGCTTTAATCTAAAACTTATATTGATTAACAATTCTAAAACAGACTAAATGGTAAACATAATCATAGCTTATTCAAAGAACAGCATTAGATTTTAAAGTAAAAAAAAAAAAATAGCGCTCCGTAAACAATTTAATAAATAATTTATCACAGTGCTAGACAAACGTCATCAACGTCCTTGTAACTAGACAATTTGGACCTACTGTCAAGATTGCCGTGCAAAAGCAACCACAACGGTTTACCAACGGAGTGATAGTTTAGATCACTCCAAGGTTTCTTTCTTCCCTGTCTGCCCACTGGAACTGTTGGGAGTTAAAACAGTACAATAGGGACTGCTGCCAGCATTCATAGATCATGTGCTATGGTACCCATTGAGCCAGCCAGCATGGCATGGATGTGAGAAGAGATAATGTCAGAAGACTTTTTAATAGGCAAGTGAATAGGGTTTTTGAAGTGGAGATTAAATGAATGAATTAATGGAATTTTCAGAGCAGCTGCAATAATTGGTGCAGATATGTTCTCTTATGTTTATAAGGTTCAGGAGGATACTATCAATGGGGTAGATCCAGAACTACGTCCGTCTTCCATAGAATTGAATGAACAATAGCTACTGCGCATGTGTAGTAGCTATTGTACGTAATCTGCGTATCGTGGATTGCGTATATGCGGTCTAAAAGACCGCATATACGCAATCTACGTATCGAAACGATACGCAGATTACGTACAATAGCTACTACGCATGCGCAGTAGCTATTGTTCATTGAACTACGTCCGTCTATAGAAGACGGATGTAGTTCTGGATCTGGCCCAATATCTGGAAAAGCATTTACTTGTCTAAACAAATGAAGTACAAAACTAGATTTGGAACTTTTTGTTTAACTGTTCTCTATGAATTTTAATTACAAGTGCTAGATAAATGTCATTGTGGTTTGTGTTTGATTTACCTTACCGGGTTAAGGGGACCTGAACAAATGAATTGTCTCTTTATTAATTAAATAGAAATAATAATTTTATGCACTAAGGCTCTGGTCCGTACGACTGTAGAATATGTACGTAATTTCACAGTTTAGAAGGTTGTGCACATGCAAATTTCCTACAGACAGCGAGGAGTGTACCCAATGCGATGCCGCCGTAATGACCTCGGGCGCCCATAGATCTGGATCCGGCCCTAAATGTATATTTTGCCCAAAGGAACACCAATTCCAAAATAGAAATAAAAGTAAATAAACCGTTTAACTCACCTACCCGGCACCTCCGGTCTCTCTCCTTGAAGTGAAGTCCCAGCGCATGTGTCAGTACTTCATTTCTGAAAGAAGCTAAATGTCTCCGGTGAAAGTCCCGCAGACCATTGCGGATCCTTGTCAGAGGGGTAAGTATTAGTAAATGTGGCCATTGTCCATGGATTCCTTAATTAAGGATAGTAAATGGAGGTGTGTGTGTGTGTGTGTGTGTGTGTGTGTGTGTGTGTGTTTTTAAATGTAATGTTATCTAAGGGGTTATAACAATATTGTTTTTGAAAATAATCACTGGCTCCCCTAGGAGAAGCAATAGCTCATCCGGTTAAAAAAAATCACTAATTTCTTTTAAGAATATCTTTCATGGGTATCTATTTTCTGTTAAATCTAGTCACAAAAAGTATGTTTTTTTTTTTTTCTTAGAAGTCCTTTAAGCGTGTATTAATTCTAGGTATAAGTATTTGGTATCTGTGGAGCTGTGATACTTGTTTTTTAAAAAAAGCATTTATAAGTAAGGCAGTGGGTCTTGAAATGCTTTATTATATTATAGGCTCCCGCATTTAATTTCACAGATATCACTGTAGTTTTCACAACGTCTTGTTAGTTGCGCCATCAGATTACACAGCGTTTTGCAGAAAATATTTCACATTCACGTCAGTTCCTGCACCACTGGAGCTACATACTAAAGTCCCTAACACACACACACACACACACACACACACTAGGGTTAATTTATGCAGCAGCCAGTTAACCTACCGGAATGCTGTTGTTTTTCTGGAGTTTTTTTGTTTGTTTTTTGGACAAAACGGATTGATCCGTCTTTTCTTTTTCTTTTTAAATAAACAGTTTGATTCTAAATATTTAGAGCTGTTTCTTCCTCATATTTTAATCCAATAATAATTTTATATTGTTTGATTTTTTTTTCTTTGTAAGCTAATGCTAAATAATTTTTTAGAATATTTGGTGATCTATTGTATTTTCATTTATTACAGGTCTATCGTTTCCTATTTGAGTAAATATCTTTTTATTTTACTTTAATCTATTTTACTTGACAACCATATACTTAAAAGTACATCAATGAAAGTACAATGTACAGAAAAATACTATAATTTTACAACTGAATCTAGTGGAACGGTTGAAACCCAAAGTCTAATTAATGTTGTGTTCACCTTAAAGGCAATGAAAACCATAGAAAGGAAGAAAGGGGGGAAGTAGGCCAGAAAGAGTGGGGGAAAGTTATCGGTCATTCCCCATTAGTACTAAGGGTTAGCTGTAAGGTGTTTCCAACATAATTTACAAATGCCTTATCTGATTTACTTATGAAAAATGATTTCCCTATGACAGATTAGATTATATTGACATTAGTGATATTAAGAGATATGTTCTCTTATCTTTATAAGGTTCAGGAGGATACTATCAATGGGGTAGATCCAGAACTACGTCCGTCTTCCATAGAATTCAATGAACAATAGCTACTACGCATGTGTAGTAGCTATTGTACGTAATCTGCGTATCGTGGATTGCGTATATGCGGTCTAAAAGACCGCATATACGCAATCTACGTATCGAAACGATACGCAGATTATGTACAATAGCTACTACGCATGCGCAGTAGCTATTGTTCATTGAATCACGTCCATCTATGGAAGACGGATGTAGTTCTGGATCTGATTTAGTTATGAAAAATGATTTCCCTATGACAGATTAGATTATATTGACATTAGTGATATTAAGTTAACTTCAAGCATTTTAGAGACAGAAAAACTTTTGTCTGAAAAGTTTAATTTTATTATGTCGGTCCTTATACTAAAGCAATGACAGTTATGCTAGATACATCATTGCCACACATCATTGATTGACGTGATGCTATTTATATTTGCATATATTGTGAGACTTCTGTGCTGTAAAAATGAACAGATCTGTTTATTGTGACATGTTAGCTGGGTGTAAATGCAGGAAATCCTAAAGGAACAAGTAGATCATTAATTGAAATGATGGGACCCATAGCCCTGCTTGATAAAAAGCTTGATAAAAATAAGAGACTGAGACTGGTTTTGGAATATCAAATTGCACTTTTTTATTTCTAAATATTTTGTGTACTAGAATAGCAATGTTTATTATTAAAGCTCTCTTTTTCCTCACAGTAACGTAGCACTGGAATCTGAAACTATTTACCATATTATAACTCTTTATAGGTGGTGTTATCAACTTGTCTGTACCCATCGTGCTGACTGTGACCAATGACGAAAAGCAGAGGCTTGATGGATGCACAGCGTTTGCCTTGGTTTATGAAGGGAAGCGGGTGGCCATTTTACGTCATCCGGAGTTCTATGAGCACAGAAAAGAAGAGCGTTGTGCCAGACAATGGGGAACTACCTGCAAAGATCACCCATACATAAAGGTCAGACTGGAGTTTTATTTTTCTGGTGAAGATTTTTTTTTTTTTCCAGGTTGGCAATATTATATCTTTTTAGTTATTAAATTTTATTCTGTTGTATTAAAAATGTTCATTGTTTTACCCAGTTGTACTAAGGGGATGTTTCTTGCTTTTACATCCAGATCGTATCTTCACAGCATTCCCCTGAAATTCACTCCATCTGTAGGAAGTCAGCTTTTGATCTACTAATGTAACAACATATCCGTTAATGTTGTCCCTTGTGGAGGAATGTAATATTCCTTTTATTTCTCCTACCGATAGAAACTTAGCTTTTGTTGTCTTGTTATTAGAGCTTTCTATTAACTGTTGGGTTTGCTGGCAGATGGTGATGGAGAGTGGAGAATGGCTGGTGGGCGGAGACCTGCAGGTCCTTGACCGCATTTATTGGGGTGATGGATTAGATCAGTACAGACTTACACCAGCTGAACTGAAGCAAAAGTTTAAAGACCTGAATGCCGGTAAGTTTTATAGAGGGTTTTTATTTTCATTATTTTATATGATGCCAGAAAACAGACATGAAAGAGGTTTCTAATTATAAATGTGTTATCCTTACTAGTCTGCATAGTACAGTAAAATACATAATGACATCTAACAATGCATCACCAGCTGGGATAGGCTTATGTTTAACATGTTTTTAAAGTTTTAATTCTTTAAAAAAGAGAAAAAAACATGGCTGCATAAAACTAAAGGGACGTATGAAGATTCTTTATATTTTTCATGAGTTTAAATACCCATTCCATGGAACATGGCATTAAATGAAACAAATGTGCTATAATATAGAATGTTACGGATACTGAATGGATATTATGTTGCTTTGTAACCCATGTTACTGCACCCTAAAGGATAGTAAAGATCATTAATGATTATTAATTAGGCTATGTAGGATTTTAACATGTAACTATAACTGTAAATTTATTAATACACATTTGTAATTGGAGAACTATTGCAATATTCACTTTGTTAGTTGTCAGAAAAAGAGAGAAGAAATTATTAGAAGTATTGGGACAAATGAAGGGTTGCTGGTTTAGTAAAAATACGAGGAAACCTTATTGTAAAGATTGTATTCCTAAATGGGTTTCATGTCTGCTTGTGCACATCGCAAAATCGGTGTACACTTAACCCGCTTACCTCTAGATTGGGCTCTACATGTCCCAGTTAGAATGCAGATTCATTTGTACACGCTTAGATAATATACCATCAAACCTGTGCTTTTTTTTTTTTTTTTTTTTCCTGTACCCATCTGTTCAGACCATTGTGATATTATAAACTTAAATATGTACACCAAAAAAGTGTCCCTGTTGGACTGTCTGTAGCACTGCACAGCACCATTCCATCTTCGATTGTGACGTTTAGAAAACCAAAATTAAACCATGCAGAGTGCATTAGTTTCTATAAAACATGACTGTGTAAGAAATATCTTACCAAACAGTTGTTTGTTGTGTGATAAACCTGATATTTGTATGCAGATACTGTGATGTGTACCCAGCCTTTTACAGATGACCGCAAGGATCGAATTGATAAACCTATAGATGAAAATTAATATGTGATCTCTGGGTGCTTTTTGCATCCGAACAATTAAGTGTTTAGTAGATGGTTAAAAGGACCCCACTATTACAGCAATCATATAATGTTGGAAGTATCAACAGCTATATGAGCCACATCTGCCTTATATCCTAATACTGTGCACCTATTTTCTAAATATTTATACATCAAAAGCTTTCCAAAAGCAATGTCTAATTGTAGCATCTCCCCTCCCCAGAACACGTGATCAGTAAAAACTAAAATGTTTCTGAAATAAAATATGTTATACAGTTGGAAGTCAGTTGGACAGTTTGAATTGACCTTGGTGCTGTGAAGATTGCTATACTTTTGCTATATTTTGTAGCTGTAATTGAAACTTTTACCACACGACCAGGAATGCTCTTTTAGTTTCTGTTACCATTAGAAAATTTATGTCCTTTGTACTTATGTTTCTTGTTTTGTTTAGCAAACTAAAAATATCTGTCAAGTTTTGATTTTAGACGGCGCCTGTTATTTATTTTTGCCAGCATAGTATACATTTTCTGGTTAGTAAAATCTACATGAGAAAAGAAAAAGCTTTAATATGTTTAAAGAAAGAGTCCCCTGTCACTGAATTCCTGCTATCAGGTTTTCTTACCAAGTTTCCAAAGCAATTTTATTAATCACAAACCCCCAAACACGTTTCTTACTCACATTTCATAAAGGTCCCCCCCCCATATGTTTGCGGCAAAACTTAATTAACAGGAAAATCTGACTGAAAATGAAGCAATGTTTACAGTAATTTTCCTTACATTGTGTATACTATCCCCCTTCATCTTTCAGTCAGAAATAACTCAATCAAATTGCTCTATACAGCATTATTATAACTGTATATTAAGAAACCACAGCTTAATTGATTGTGGAGATCAAAAAATAGTTGGTTAAGTGAGAGGTCCTAGATCTGGGATTTATATTCTTTCATGACTGAACAAAACCTTGTAGTAAAGATGACTGTAACATCATTGGAAGTGATTGGTGTTTGCTGCAACATCACTGATATTTGTGTGTCTTTGTGTGCTGTTATAATATATCTGAGTCTAGTGGCATATTAAGTGTATAATATAGAATATATAATACTCTACGAGTTCATTACTTGAAATGTGTAGCTTAAGCAATGCAATCTTGTGGTGCACTCTATAACTCCTGGAGCATCAAGTGGCTGGACTGCTTAAGCTACACTTACAAGCTACTCTTCCAGGCTCATATTCCTCTCACGCCGCTTTACCTTGGCCTCTCCTTTATGTCAAACCCTCCTCTGGCTTCCTGTCCGCCTTCAGATCTCTATTTAAACTACTTACCCTCACCTTTAAGACCATCTCCTCATCCACTGCTCCCTACCTCTCTTCCCTCATCAACATGCACACCCCTTCCCGCCCTCTCCATTCTGCTAACCAGCACTGTCTGACCTCTTAACTGATCACCACATCTCACGCCCGTATCCAGGACTTCTCCCACGCTGCATCTCTGCACTGGAATAACCTCCCTTCTTAGACAGACTTTCCCCCACATTGCAGGTCTTCAAGCGTTCACTCAAAACGCACCTGTTTGGGCTAGCCTACCCCTCCTCCTTTTAACATCCTCACTGCATCCTTCATCTATCCCTGCCCTCTCCTCCGCTCACACCAGCAGGGCCCTCCATCCTAGTGTTGTTCCCTCCTCCACCAATCCCCCCTCACTTTGTACCCTCTTGTCCCTCTCTGCTACCATTTTACCCCATCCCCATCTGGTGGCTCCCTCTTACTGCACTCTATCCCCTATCTTCCAAACTTGACACCTCGCATTTTGCCTTGCGTTCTGTGCTTGCTTCACTCGATTGTATTTTTGTGATATTTTTATAGCCATATTGTATTTAATATATACTATGCTGTCCATCCCTATCCTGTATGTCTGTACTGTATTTTGTTGTATTTTGTACGGCGCTGCAGACACCTTGTGGCGCCTTATAAATAAACGATAATAATAAAAAACACATTATTGCACTGCTTTAAACAACCGTTAGCCAGGAGGGCAACTGAAGTACAGTTAGTGCCTGGCTGGATGAATCATCAAATTATTAACACAGCTTCTCTGCAGCAGCTTCCATCAGATTGATGCTGGTGTGACCCACAAGGTCAAGTCAGCATCATTCGTTGAGCAGAGTGCTACAGAGAAGAGAAGAGCAGGAAGTAAAGATTCAGGGACAACAGTAAAGGTTAGTGAAATAAACTGAAGGCTGGAGACATTCAAGGAGGAAGAAAGGAAGGCTGGAGACATACAAGGGTGAAGAGAGAGATTGGTGACATACAAGGAGAATAAAGGAAGGCTGGAGACATACAAGGGGGAAAAAAGGAATATTTTAGTCTAGTTCTGTTCAGTGCTCATGTCGGTCTTCCATAGATCATTGTTTAAATGCATCTTTTTTTTTTTTTGCACCTTTACTATAGACAAATGTACAAAGCGGGACATTTGCTTACTAGGCGTACTGACACCTTTACCTTACCGTTATACTTTCAGTTTGTCCCCACTTAAAATGATGAAGTGAGGATCTTGTGGCTGGCCAAAAACTTCCTCTTACTGTATTTTGTAATGTCAAACCCTCCAATTTGAACCAGCATCCCTTTAGGAACACTGCGCATATTGCTTTCCAATTGGGACTTTCTGATATGTGCACATGTGAAAATTACTAAAGCAGGAGACTTGGAAACGCCCACTTTGCGGTAATCTGAATCCACTGCCTTGATCTTTTCCCGTATGTGTATAATAAACTGAAGTGCTATACATGGTAACACAGATTGTGCAACAGGCTGATGCAATGAGTGTAATATATGACCTAATTCATATAATTTGTATATAATGTACATTTTCTACTGTCAGCAAAGTAGCCTTTATTGTATTAATGTTAAGCATTACCTGCATAGTGTGAGAATATTATCTTTTTATTTTTCAGAATTTATGATCTTTCCTATCTGGCTGAATCACAAAATTCTAGTGAAAAGCATATTTTTCTCATGTCTCCTGGTCAAGGGTCATGAAATATCAAAGTGCTTCACATGAGTAAATAATCCACCCTATTTCTCTGTGAATTACAGTTTGGCACCCATTTGCATGACTAAATAATGCTTTGCAGCATGAAGGAAAGCATACTCCAGGGTGAGGATCTGGATGTGCTGCAATCATGAAAATGATTTTTCCTGTCCAGGAGTGCCTGAAGCTTTTTGGCTTGGGTCTATAAGTCATGTGTGCTTTGTGACCTACGCTTCAGCTGAAACAGGTTTCTGTAATGGCAGTTATGCCTGGTCTCTGGATAATGCTGAAAGTTATAAATGTAAATCTTACTAATTAAAGTATTCCTAACCTTGTTAATTTGAAGGATGCAAGTTATTTTGATTCTCAATGCATGCTCGCTGCCCACAGCAGTGTTGCTACAGTGCTACACGGATATAGAGACATTTAAATCATTTATTTTGGTATTCACAAACATTAGTGGGGCACATGCCATCTATTACTTATTCTTATTGTGTTGGTATAGTTTCTTCAAACGTTATGTTGTTAAGAGGTGAGGTTCACACATTTGTTATGCTTTTATTTCAGATGCAGTATTTGCATTCCAGCTGCGTAATCCTGTTCACAATGGACATGCCCTTCTGATGCAGGACACCCACAAGCAACTACTTGAAAGGGGCTACAGACGCCCTGTGCTTCTGCTTCACCCATTGGGTGGCTGGACTAAGGATGATGACGTCCCATTGATGTGGCGCATGAAGCAGCATGCTGCTGTACTAGAAGAGGGCGTGCTTGATCCAGAGACCACAGTGGTAGCCATTTTTCCATCACCCATGATGTATGCTGGTCCAACTGAGGTAAATTGAACCACGTGTAATAACATGAAAATTTTAAGGTAAACTTGTGTGTTTTTTTTTATTATTATGTTTATGTACTCCTATCTGCCCTTAGCTTTAATAGAGATAAGCTATGTGCACACTATGCAATTATCTGGTTATCCACTGAACTTCCAGATAATTCTGTAGCGTGTATGAATGCAGATTGTGTGAAATTAGGGTTCGTGTGATGTGATAAACAGTTGAAGTGTTTACTATTTATAGTGTGTATGCTGTACTGACTGAGTGACAGTTTTACCAGTGCTTTATTACTGTATATTTCTGTTCACTGCGTGCCCTTTTCTCACATGCATAGACCTTCCGAACCTGGACCCTGCCTTAATATTTAGGCACTCACCCTGCGTAAAGCTGCATGGTACAAAAAAGGCCATTGTTGCATGGAATTTAGCTTCTGTTGTGCTGCATTCCATGCATAAAAGCCTTCTGCGCATGCATTTGGAGGCCAGGACTGAATGCTTAACTCGTGATACATGTTGTCGACGAGAACAGCCCTCTTCCGAAAGAACAGTTCTATACCAGCCATTGCTCTTGTCCCGTCAAGGACAAGCAATCGAAGATCCCAAAGACCCTAACCCTCTCCTTCCATTTCCCTAACTCCCTTCTCCACAGCCTGACCCTAAGACTCCCCATAAATTCCCCTATTACACTCACCTGTCCGGTGCTACTCGTCTGCAGCAGAGGTTTCTGAATGAATTCATGAATTACATTTTTGAATTAGCGCTATTTTCGAAATGGAGACGGCGAAAATTAGCTTTCAGTATTCAGAGTGCGTCCTATGTGTAAGTACCCTGATGGACCTGAATTAAGTACATGTCAGAAAATTGTTATTTCCAAGCTAAATCTTTAGGCCAACATTTAATACTTAGACCGTAAACTTTTGATACTACTGCCATTTGCTAAAATATTGGGGCATATTTACGAAGTTTTTTTTTTTAAGCGATTATTGAAGTGTAAATGCCAGTTGTTTCACAGATTGTGTTTTCCAAGTATTTCTGAGCTATACTTACATTTAATGTTGCTACTTTGATGTTTATTTCTTTAAAAGTTAACACCATCAGGGGGTCTACATTCTCTCCCAAAGGGACATTGTAAACTTAAGCTCACCACGAATAGGAATTAGTGCTCTGCGGGTCAGTTGCACAGCTGTGACAAAAATGTCATTTCCTCTGTTATAAACCACTTGTTTTTATTTATATTTATTTATTCTTAGTAAATGCCGTCTTGCATTTTTTCTGAAATAAGATAGAAAGATAATACCATGCCGTTCATGTAAATCAGCTGATGAACAATTACTTTACTAGGCACTGGAGAATATGAAAGTCTCGTCTGTAAAGTTTGCGTGAGCGCGCATGTGAGGGTTCTACAGTCAGACACAGACTAAAGGCTGACATTTCTCTGGAGTTTAAGACAATCATATCCTTAGATTCCCTGCGTCATCTTTGGGGAAAAGTAATGAAAAACAAAATCCCTCAATGCTTGCTGTTTTTCCAATGACTTCAGACAACGACTCGCCAGTATTGCCTCTTGTGCCAAATAATAACAATAATATAAAACCCATCCCTCCCTTTAATCATTTTCTCTGGGTCATAGAGAATACATTGTACCATTTTTCTATTAAAGCAAATTATTTACAGACCAGCTTTTTGTTAACCTCATCTGTACCAAACATCCTACTAAGTTAACACTGTTTTTCCTAGATAGTAGAAGTCAGTGTTTTAAATATACAATTTTATTAGTGAATTGGGCACTTTATATTAAGTGTCTATAGCTGCACTACACCACAGTAATAATAACAATACTCTTAATACTGGTAATCTTTTATCAGAGAGAGATTTCTCTCTATCCTAAGATATATATTCCAAGAGTATATCAGAATGAGTATTGTGTGACCATGGTCTTTGTTTACTATTCAGGTTCAGTGGCACTGCAGAGCTCGTATGGTGGCAGGTGCTAATTTCTACATTGTTGGAAGAGATCCC
>WWET01003374.1:83050-99556 GCA_011038615.1 Limnodynastes dumerilii
ATGCCACATCCAGCAACAGGAAAGGATCTATATGAGCCTTCACATGGAGCCAAAGTACTAACTATGGCTCCTGGGTTGATCTCCCTGGAAATAGTCCCTTTCCGCGTGGCTGCCTATAATAAAAAGAACAAATGCATGGATTATTTTGATTCTGCACAGTAAGTTTTTAGCTTATTTTTAATATTCTTATAGCATGATCTCCCCCTATAGATATAGTCACCGCAGCTTCCAGTCAAATGAGTCAAATCAAAAAAGCATCCAATCAAAATGTTGCCAACATTATTACTTTTGTTTAGTAAAACGTTGTTGCAAAAAAACAAAAAAAAAAAAGTTTCACAAAAACAAACATAAATTCTCCTGAAAAAAATAAAATGTGGAGCAAATGTTCTTTATCTTCACAAACATGCATCTGGGTGATTTTCATTTTAAAGATCAAAAATAATTCTCTGAGTTTTCTATCAGATCAGTATTATTAGGTTTTTGGTCAATACTGCAGCGGCCAACTTTAATCTGGCATTTTCATTTAAATCCGACTGCTAGATTATGAAATAATAGTGATACATTTTAGGGATCACGGTTATTCACTCTTAACAAGTGCAACACTGTGTATGGTGTTAAACCTTATGGTCGCCATAATGAAAGCAGTTTTTGTTCTGCGCAGGAAGTAGATTGTATTTATCGGCATATTTGAGATGGTTCTGAATCATGAATGCAATATCGTGCATCTGATGGCCATAGTTAGTGGAACAGTCCATTTAAATCTTGTCTTTATTTCTTCTTTCATCAGCTATGGTTCCCTACATGAGGCACAAGCTAAGGTACATACATGTTTGCAGACTACTGTGTAGAGTAGCTGACTTATGGTTATTTTTGTTTTCCAGTGCTGAAGACTATGAATTTATATCGGGAACACGAATGCGTAAGATGGCTCGTGAGGGGCAAAATCCACCAGATGGCTTCATGGCACCAAAAGCTTGGACTGTGCTGAAGGAATATTATATGTCTTTAGACAAAGCATAAACTGTTTTTGCGCAGTGATTTCCAGATTTTATGTTTCTTAAGGCCAGCAATTTATAACACATTCTTCTTCTGTTCAGCTTTTAGATCGGGCGCCTATGACAGCACCTTTCAAATATCATGTTTTTAAGCCATTTTATGTTTCAAATTATCAGCGTGTTCTATCTCTTTCAACTAACGTTTTACTCATACCTCTGGGTCGCTGGCGACTAGTTTAATGCATGCGTTCTGATGACTTACTGTACTAAACAAAATGTTGCAAACCAGGAAGAGTTTTACATCCTTTTTGCCTTCTTTTTCACATTCTTTCTGTTATGTATTAATGCAAAGTATCCAAAAAGTATTTATTTATACATTATATGTACACAAATGTGTTTTAAATGGTCTAGGTCAGAAACAATAGAAAACCCTTGAAGGCCTTTTTTTTTTTTTTCTACATTCAGGAAATCTTTTGGACGCAGAGTTTTTGCCAATACAAAGAGCAAATGTGTGTAGTAGAACACCCCGACCAAAGTTAGCAGGACAATGAGCAGTGTTTAACAGACTAGCTGTAAGAATAGATATATTGCTGCTGATCAGTTAAACCCATTCAATGGGTACTAATTCTAGCATTATAAGTTGTTGTAGCACAGCAACTTATTGCTCTGGGACTCAATATGTTTACATTTCCATGCTCATTTGAATATGTATATTTAAGTAGTTGCTTTTGTTTTACCGGAGAAACCCCTTCGTTCAAAAGATTACTGATATTATTATAAAATACTGTACTTAGAAATGTTATAAACGTAAACTGTTACTGGCCTCACCTTTGCCTGTGGTTAATGTGCGAGCTTATGTTCAGAATGGAATAAATGAGACTGATATTTAGATGGGCAGTTGAACTGATTTTCATCTGTATTGGTAGAGGACCTATGCTCATTACCCACAAGGAGATGCCACGATTACACGTTCTGGAATATACTCCGCAAAACAGTGCATACAACCCTTTTTATTCTGTTATTATCTGGTTGACTATTAAGTAACCGCTACTACTTTACCATTGTATTTCACCTGATTTAACCATTAGACCCATATTTTACTTATCTCTCTTGGCAGCTTGGAAATATTATAAACATAATTTTATATTTCATTTTAACTACTACTAATTCATGGCTATATCTTTTTTGTCAAAATCTTCATGAATCATTTTGACATTAAACCTATTATGTTTCATTGGTTTCAACATGGCTTGTTTATAAGTCTGTTTTTAATGGTTTATGTTCACTCCATTCTGACTAATATTAGGTTTATTAACTCAGACATGATTATCCTTGTCTGTTTAAATGGTATTTACTAATAAAACAAAGTTACAAAAGACTGCAGCCTACGCTTCTGTAATAAAGGACCTGTCGCCAATATGTCTCTTATATATTAATAAACACAGATCTGAAAGCAATCTTTTTAACTTTGGATCTTTTCATTTTTGTTTTGTCTCCAAGCTATACTACAAAACTAGTTATAAATATGTATTTTTTTTTTTACATAAAACGGCCATACACATTGGAACATTCATCATTTCAACATATCCTTGAAATGCTTAAAAAAACCTTATATTATTTGTTTGTACCCATAACAAATTATAATTACATGCAATACAATACAGTGTACAATATAATCACCATTTCTGTATAGTACAATTATTACTAGAGGAGATGTCATAAATAGTCAATACGGATTGTAACATTAATTTTTCCGTTGGAAAGCTTGATTGAAAATATTTGAGAGCTCAAATAAAATAAGACAAATTTTACAATATTCCAACCATTCAACAAATCACACTTCATATGAGACATGGAAAAAATGCTGCTCTATGGATAGATCTGCTTCTACGAGTGTATGTATCCATAACCTATCACAACTAGTACAGACATTGATATGTGTTAGCACCATTAAATCCATCTTTAGAGTTTTTAGTGTTGACTTAGTATTGACTCATTTAGCCATAGACAATAGACTGGTTCCAAAATTAATAGCAGACTCCTTACATTTGCCTAATGTATGGAATTTGTTATCCTGTATTCCGTAACTGCAAGGAGAGTGCACACCACCTGCACTCCCCTCACATGTAGAGGCTTTCTACAAGCCGAACCCTTCCTTAAGTCTCCGCATGTAGAAGGTCCACGTACAGAATGGAGGATCATCTGTAAGGGATTAGCTGAAGCGTTGCTGTCCAATCAGGTCTGGTATGAAGTGTGGACAGGTCAAAATGTCGATAGTTGAGTATTATGTTAGTATTTGTAAGGTCTGTAAACTTAATGTAATGCAGGCAGCTTGTAAAAAGAAAAAAAAAAAACTTGTAATAATATGCATGTAATATACATGTAATACTAACCTAATTCTCAACCGTCGACTGTCAGCATAATAATTGTCAAGGGCCCAAACTACATTCCGATTCCGAACACCATTCATATCAAGTATGCATGGTGAGTGCGCCCACCTGCCACCGGAGAGTGAATTCTGCCTGTAACACAGTCAGCTGCATTCCGCTGTGGAATTAACAGTACTGTGAGTGCACAGTGCCAACTGACAGCCGACTTCTGTACCTAGAGTGCGTAAATAGGCTTTATTCATTCTGGATCCGGCCCTTTATGGCAGTTTTCACACACTTCATGTACAATTCTGTTGTTTTTAGCTGAGCTAATAATGAGATGCCTGTGCAATTATACTTTACACCTGCCTTATCATAGAGCAAAATAAAAACTTCTCCACGTCTGTTGACAGGTTGAGGAAGTGGCTGGAGAGATTGGCTTACAATAAATCCTGCTGTTTTTCTTTGTTTGATACAGGTGCAGAAGTAGACTTCCATTACGTTACCCCAAGCAGGACATTTACATAATATTCATCTGCATGCATAGGACTATATGTCTGAATCGCTTGCAGTGTGTTGCATATGGATCATCATAATTGCTGAGAATCACAGCCCAGGGGCCGTGTTCAGAGATCCGTTTTTACGTGGAGTAGCCGGCGTATTTTTATTTATGGTGTAAATGTGCATGCGTAGTAACTTTAATTACATAATTTACGTTAAATATACGCACGTAAGTGCTTTAAACACGGACATGTGAATTGCACTTGGGGACATACGTGCGGATGGTCGGCGTATAAATATGTACTTGAAAATTTACATGAAAGTGGGTGGGGGGAGGCATTTAAATGAATGCTGGAGGGCGCGGTTAGAAAGAATCGCTTGCACGGAAGACATACGCTCGTAAGTACACATGTAAAGAACAGAGTGGTCTTTGGAGGTGTAAGTCTATGAATGCATGGCCGGGAGAGGGGAGTGTCGTGGGTGTTGCATTGACGTGTGTGTAAAAAATGCGCACTTAGCAAAAACGGATCTCTGAATACGGCCAGAGACCCTTAGTTCCAAGTTTGTTGGAATTGGATCTTTGAGCACAAATGGGTGGAGATTACCTCACTATCTGTGCAATCACTAATCTAACCAATCCGCTCGCAGAGAGGAAATACTAATAGCTGGGAGCTGCCTCAAATGTTCTGACTTGTGCTAATAGAAAATATAGGTGGTGTGGAAGTCTGTTTTATAAACCATATAGAAAAGAAAACTGCAGTGCTAAATCCTACCTCCAGAAACTAAGCTGAAACTCAGATTATAAAACAATAAGCACTCTGTTTATAATGGTACCCAGCAATAATATTTATTGGCAATCAACAGTAAAAAAAAAAAAAAAACCTATAAAACCATCGATACAGAACGAGTAGAAATGAAACCAGTGAAGCATTAGAACATTAATGGGCAGCAGGTACCACTCTGAATGAAGATACCCCAACCTTCCAGTCTCAGAAAAGCATAATATTCAATAACTTATAGCCTATAATGGAGCTGCTGTTTGGAGGCTATTAAGAAAAGTACTCAATGGAAGAAACAATCCAAGGATCTTTAAGTAACCACTTAATAGAGAGTCTCTTCCCTGCTGGCTAGCACGCCTCCATGCTAGGTGGCTTAGACATTGGGAGTCGCTTCATTTGCCGGTGTCCAGTCTCTAGTGATAGGAAATGTAGTTCATTTTAGAGCTTAGTTCAATCGGATCTACTTCATTTAAAAGATTAGTTAATTTAGTCCAACTAGTTTGTTTAGTTCGTTAGCTGGCTCTGGAACTGAGAAGGGAGTAGTTATTGTAGAAACATTCTGTTCTAGGCATATAAAGGCACTAATACTGTTAGCTCTTTGGATTAGCTATATAACTGTTAAAATGATAATCTATGTTGTCATTATTAATTTTTTTAATGTAGTGATAGGAATTGTAGTTCATTTTTAGATTTTAGATTTTTCTCTCTCTACCTCTCTTCCTCTCCCTCCCCCCCCCTTCCTCTCTCTCTCATACGTTTTTGCATGCATATTTTTAGGATCGGATTAACCTAGTAACTTTTTCCATACAAGTTACGTAGGATTTAGGCAGGGATTACTGAATCGCACTTAGTGACATACATACGGGTGACCCGTAATTGCGAAGTTATGTGAAAGTGGGCAGTGGAAGGCATTTTAATGCTCTTGTGAGGGCACGGTTAGTAATGTACGCACGTATGTAAGAAACTTACGCATGTAACTACACACATAGAGTTAAGGTTGCCCTATGGACGCATAAGTAACCGAAAATAAGTGTGTGCGAGGGATGTGTCTTGGGTGTTGCCTTGCAACGTACTGTACGTGCGCATATTTGTGTACTTTATACACACATCTGTGAATCCGGTCCTAGGAGAATAATCTAGTTCAGAGTGAACTGCTCAGAAGTCTAAGCTCAGCAGCTCCGCCTCTGGTGATTTAAAGGTATACACATGATTAAGTTAAAAGCAAGTGGCAGTGAGTGAGTGATCTCACAGGAGCTGCTGACCTTCATCTTTCTGTGTATTGATTGACTCTATTCTACCACTTTATTTAGCTTATAATGATCTAATATTTGCCAGGTCTGTGAACTAAATGAACTAGTTCAGTTAAAAGATTAGTTCACTTGAAATAATCTCTCATGAACTACCCATCACTACCTGTCATGCTAAGTAACCCCCTCACTTATCAACTTGTCACAGCATCACATCTTGTCCCCAGTCTCCATATGCAATTGCAGCGCTGTTGGCTTCCTATTTCTGTACAGTGCAGAAAAAAATCTAATATTTTCGCAGAGAATGTGTGAAAGTCTGAACTATTTACACATCAAGAGGGCACACCTATACTGCACAATGTAATAAGACATCCTTCCCACCCCAGACCCTCTGTTAGAAGATGAATAGGGCATAAAGTGTTCTAATTGGGGAGCATGGAATAATGCATGCGCAGAACGGACAAAAAAGCATACTAACAGCAATCCAGTTGCATAGAAACGAGGAAAAATTGGAACGGAGGATCTAGTCCCATAAGTGTGTATTTAAAGAGAAGGAAGACCTGCATCCTGAAGCAGCTAAGTATTCAGTAAAGGAGCTGAGGCAGTTTTCAGCCACATTTATCTCCTTCTCCACATGAGCCACATCAGCAGATATCTTAGGTGTGATCACGCATGCCAACGTGCCAGTACCTGTGAGATTTGTGAATCACCGATGTATGTGCCACTCTTACCAGCATGCTGCCAGCTGTTGATAGTATACAGTGCATCCGGAAAGTATTCACAGCGCTTCACTATTTCCACATTTTGTTATGTTATAGCCTTATTCCAAAATGGAATACATTCATTTTTTCCTTCAAAATTCTGCAGACAATACCCCATAATGACAACGTAAAAAAGTTTTTGGGGAAGATTTTTAGAAATTTATTAAAAAAGTTAGAAATTACATGTACATGGAGTCCACCTGTGGTAAATTCTGTTGATTGGACAGGATTGTCTCGAGGCACAAATCTGTGGAGGGGTACAGAAAAATATCTGCTGCTTTTAAAGTCCCAATGAGCACATCATCCGTTATTGGAAGAAGTTCGGAACAACCAGGACTCTTCTTAGAGCTGGCTAAACTAAGCGATAGGGGGAGAAGGGCCCTAGTCAGGTAGGTGATCAACAACCCAATGGTCACTCTGTCAGAGCTACAGCATTCCTCTGTGGAGTGAGGAGAACCTTCCAGAAGGACAACCATCTCTGCAGCGCTCTTGACCTCAGACTGGGTGACAGTTCATCTTTCAGCACGACTTTGCGATCTTTTCGCAATCGCATCTCTGAATCAGCCCCACAGCCAAGATATCAAAGGAGAGGCTTTAGGACAACTCTATGAATATCCTTGAGTGGCCCAGCCAGAGACCAGACTTGAATCCGATTGAACATCTCTGGAGAGATCTGAAAATGGCTGTGCACCGACGCTTCCCATCTAACCTGATGGAGCTTGAGAGGTGCTGCAAAGAGAAATGGGAGAAACTGCCCAGAGACAGGTGTGCCAAGCTTGTGGCATCATATTCAAAAAGACTTGAGGCTGTAATTGCTGCCAAAGGTGCATCAAAAAAAACTTTTTCACGTTGTCATTATGGGGTATTGTGTGTAGAATTTTGAGGGAAAAAATGAATGTATTCCATTTTGGAATAAGGTTTTAACATAACAAAATGTGGAAAAAGTGAAGCGCTGTGAATACTTTCCGGATGCACTGTATAGTGCCACTGTTACCAGCATGCTGCAGCTGTAGATAGTATACAGTATGTGCCACTCTTACCAGCATGCTGCCAGCTGTAGATAGTATACAGTATGTGCCACTCTTACCAGCATGCTGCCAGCTGTAGATAGTATACAGTATGTGCCACTCTTACCAGCATGCTGCCAGCTGTAGATAGTATACAGTATGTGCCACTGTTACCAGCATGCTGCAGCTGTAGATAGTATACAGTATGTGCCACTCTTACCAGCATGCTGCAGCTGTAGATAGTACACAGTATGTGCCACTCTTACCAGCATGCTGCCAGCTGTAGATAGTATACAGTATGTGCCACTGTTACCAGCATGCTGTAGATAGTATACAGTATGTGCCACTCTTACCAGCATGCTGCAGCTGTAGATAGTATACAGCATGTGCCACTTTTACCAGCATGCTGCCAGCTGTAGATAGTATACAGTATGTGCCACTCTTACCAGCATGCTGCCAGCTGTAGATAGTATACAGTATGTGCCACTCTTACCAGCATGCTGCAGCTGTAGATAGTATACAGTATGTGCCACTCTTACCAGCATGCTGCCAGCTGTAGATAGTATACAGTATGTGCCACTCTTACTAGCATGCTGCCAGCTGTAGATAGTATACAGTATGTGCCACTCTTACCAGCATGCTGCCAGCTGTATATAGTATACAGTATGTGCCACTCTTACCAGCATGCTGCAGCTGTAGATAGTATACAGTATGTGCCACTCTTACCAGCATGCTGCAGCTGTAGATAGTATATATGAAGATTGGATTGGTGGAAATGCAGATAGGTAACAAACTGGTCAGGAATCTGACAATAGATAGTTGATAAAGAATATTGAGCTGCAACTATAGTGGAAAACTAACATGTATCCGTGTCTAGTTCACAAATTGTATTACAAATATTTAAGATAGAGGAAACAATTTAATAACATCAAAAATAAAATAAAAACCTATACTTTTTAAGACATTTTAAGTGATGTATGTATATCATTATATAGAGCCTTAGACAATGTTCATACAATTTATTATTTGTCTCTTTTGTCAAACTAACACTTCACAAATCATAGCTTGATATACACTTAGCAAAATGTAAAACAAAGAATAATGACACAAGACTAAAATCTCGAAATTCACAACACATTTAAATAAGTAATCTGTTGTCTTCTGAAAGAAGATCAAAGATAGAACAGTGAAAATAAAGTATGTGTTACTCTGATTGCCCTATAATAGTTGTAGGAAGCTTTGGTTTGCATTACCTAGATAGGATGTAATCTTGGAATGCTTTAGCAGTAACAGACATTTTTCTGGGCTACAAGCCAATCCATCACAGAAAGGGACTGATAATCTAGGTGAGGAGGGTGGAACAGAAGGAGGAAATGTGACAGGACAGAAGAGAATCATGTATAGTTCTGACAGGCCTGTTTCTTTCATCATTTTATACATGCTTTATGCTTATCCATCTTACATGGATGTTGCACAGGTAGTATGGTCATTGATATTAGAACCTCTGGTTTGACTATGAGCTTATGGTGTCATATACCTATTAAAAGGGATGTTGTATATTCTTTAAATAAAACCATTTTCCACTTTTGTTCAATAGATCGTCAAATATTTTTTTTCATTACAATTTCCTTCTCTCTATTTTTTTCATTCTATTTATATTTTTTTTTGAATCATGTACTTTTTATTGGCATTTTGAGGTTTTAAACATTACAAACAAACAAACATACAAACCAAAAACCCCCAAGAGAAATTCTATTTATATTTACAGTTTTCTTCACCTATGTATCATATCGGCAATATATAGGAGGCAGTGAATTGTGTTTAGAGCAAATGTTTGAGGGGTCGCGTTCTGCGCAAAGAAAATTTTCATTTCAAAATACAGACAGCCGAAAGCTCATTTTCAGCTGTCTCTAATTCGAAAATGTTAGTAATTAGAAAGTTTTACTAATAAATGGGTAAGTATGGCAAATAAATGTTTTGGCATATTTACCCATTCATCATTTCCAAAACTGCCACCGCAAACCTGCTGCCCCAGACAGGTGAGTGTTAGGGTCAGGATGCGGGGAGGAGAAGGTTAGGGTTAGGCTGTGTGGAGGGGTGTCTTAGGATCAGGCTGCGGGCGAAAGGAGTCTTAGGGTAGGAGTGCTGGGAAGGGAGTATTAGGATTAGGGTAATTGAAGGGAAGGGAAGGGAAGGGTTAGGGTAAGGATAAGGGTTGGGGTTAGATAAATACCTTTGCCTCTATTACTTTGTCCTGGGGATAATTGATTACTTCTCTTTGGCGAGGCAGGAACAATCGATTTGTCCCTTTCACAACATATGCCTGCAAACAGGGGGTATCTGTAATGTGAGTATTCAAGGGCATTATAGCTGTAAGGATTTGTGAAGTGTATTGTTGGTAATGAAGGGTAATTTCAATGATGCACAAGAAATCCGTGCCATGTTTATGGGTTTTCATACAATATATTGTTAATAAATAGATACATTTTCCTATCCCTAGCCAAATTATAAATCTATAACTGTAGCCTATGGCAGTGCTCCTCAACCTTTTCTCACCCTCAGCACACCTAAGCCTTTCCCAGAATTCCGGGGCACACCAAAAGCAAAGACATACAAAACTAAGCAGGAATTATAAAGTGCATGCACAGAAATTACATTTGTTATTTTTTTATTTGATAAATTTAACATCACAGCTAAAAAAATTTATGAACTAATATTAACTATGTTAGCCAGTAGCCCCAATTCATGTGTCTCCAGCCTCCCCAGTAGCCCCCATCATGTGTCCCCAGCCTCCCCAGTAGCCCCCATCATGTGTCACTAGCCTCCCCAGTAGTCCCCATTCATGTGTCTCCAGCCTTCCCAGTATTTCAATCATGCGTCTACAGCCTTCACCACATCATTTGTTTGCTGCTTCCCCAGTATTCTCCATCATGTGTCTGCAGCATCCCCAGTAGTCCCCATTTATGTGCCTGCAGCCTCCCCATTAGTCCTTATTCATGTGTCAGGGTGTGGGTGGAATGTGGAACAAATGGTGAAATAATTTCTTTAAGGCAAGGTCTTCCAGTGAATTTTTCTAGCAACATCTCGTGGCACATTGGATGAGGAATACTGGTCTCCGGGATGCAGTCTCCGGTCTAAAACTGATTTTCGGCTGCCACTATTTTGAAAATACTATTATTGCTACATTTTTATGAATGGATGGGTAATTAGGGTAATAGAAAAAGAGGGTTAAGGTAAGAATTAGGCTTAGGGAGGAGAAATACCATTCGCCATGCAGTCATTGCTCCAGGGAAAATTGATTACTTCTCCTCGAGGCAGAAGCAATTGAATTCAGAGAACCTTCGCTATTCAAAGGTAATAAATGACCCTTTCAAAAAAGGCCATTCATACCGCAGACCCACACCCGTAGCCTACTTATACTAACCTCTAGTTCTAGTCCTATAATAAGCATACAAAGGTTCATTCTCTAGTTATTGTGCACCATGGGTTGGAAGGAGACAAGGTAAGTGTTTGGTATTTGATGGTTAGGAGAAAGATGGCTATAGTTATAGTTATAGCAGTAAGTACCAGTACTAGTGCACATCCCTGGTAAAGTAATTCCATTACTTTTCATAGCTTTGTTACCTCTCATAATATCTGTCTTGAGTAAACCCTACTGTGTTCATATATTTCCCCAATTAAATTCAGTGCAGATAACTATTCTTTGGTTAATTGTTTTAGGAGCTCATCTTCAGGAGAATTATTGGCATATATTCTATCCAGGTATGCAATGAAAATGTACTTCTAGGAGACAAAAAAACTTGTGCTAGAATCAAAGGAAGTATTTGCTCAACATAAAATATTGATCTTTCATTGAGAACTGGGCAGGTTCAAACTGTTAAAAATGAACACAATTTACTTGAATTGGGAAAGTACTCGCCCTCCAGATATACATTTTGTCCATGGTTTCTGGAAGGGGACACTTGACTGTTCTTACATTCCCTCCAACTAGGTTATCCCACTCTCAACCACAATTCTGACATTTTCTTTCCACCCTCCCATTTAACCTTTCTACCTAAACCCTATCTCTCCCCCACAAGTTTCAGAGACTCTACCTGACATCCCCACATTGCAGGGAGATGATTTACTCCCTCTGTCATCTTTAGATGGATGAGTTTTTGGTACCTCAGGCTAAGAATAAGGTGCCACCCCCCTCCTTGAAACAAGAATGACCTCTGGGAGGAGGTAAGGAAGTACAGAGACAAGTTCTCCATGTTCTTTAAAATAGATTTAATTTTAAGTATAAAATTGCATATAGACCATGGCTTATTGAAAACATAGTGACAAGAGTTAGAAATGTGAATCCAGAAATCCAACTTAAATATGTGTTGTGCTGTGTGCATGTTCTAGATAAAATGCATCAAACACTTGGAGAACCTAATGAACTGTATATATTAATCCTATATAATATAATCCATCTACATAACAATTGTTATATTTTCACTGTCAGGATCACCAATAAATTCCAACACGCAGCCCAGTGTGAGGATCTGCCTGGTGGTGTTAGCAGTTGGGAGATCAATTCCTGGTTTCTAGGCGACTAGGACACAAAGTGGTTGTTTCGCGGCTTGAATGGTAATGTTGCTAGGCAGGGAGCGGAACTTGAGGCTGGGGTTTACAGCCAGGGATAGTGGGAGAAATGCCCAAATTTCGTGAGTGTCCCGGATATTCTGGGGGAGTCGGCAACCCTGGTATTCTATGCTGATATTTATTTTATATTATTATTAAAGTTTTGTGATATAAAATACAAAAATAGCATGTGATATTGATACTTACTGAGGACATGAATGTATTATATAGTAATGTTAGATACTTTTATTATAATCTATTTTATAGTATAGATTGTATCTGTACAATTTGGCACCCTTATAGTTTCATATTCAATTCAGTTGTTACACTCCGTTAACATGTCTGTATTTCTGTTCTGTTATTTTACTGTTCTATTCATTTTATGCCTGCCTATTTTACTGCTATGTATCTGCCATTGCTAGCTGTGCAGCTAGCTGCACATTCCCAGCTGCAGCTATTAGCTCTGGAGGTGTGTCAGGCCCTCCTCACTGATTGGAGGAGGGTTCTTTAAATAGCTGCTGCTGGGATCTGCACACCGTCGGTTATAGCGTCTGGTCCTTGCTTTATGCTCGCTGACATCATGTGCCTGATAAGTGCTTTTTGCTCTTGCTACCCTGTTACCCTGTTTCCCAGTGTTACCCCTTGCCTGGTTATACCTCTCTTCGTTGTCTGTTGTACCCTCTGTGTGGTAAGGTGCGCAGCGTGAGTGGCTTGCTGCTCTCGCCATCGGCCTCTGTCCTGGACAGGTCCGGTCTCCATTCCACTTGCTGGTTTGAGTGTTGCGTGCATACCATCCTGCATTGCCCCGACTGTTCAGGCGTGTGTGTGTCATCTACCACAGTTGCTTATTGCCTCCTGCTTGTGTCATCTGCAGTGAGTGATCGTGTGTTATTGCCACGTTGGTTTTCACAGTACCTGCTTGTGCCATCTTGCGGTAGTGTGTTTGTTTACCTGGCCACGTGTGTTAGCGTCTCCTGTCTTGCAGTGAGTTCGTGTTCCAGCCTTGCCACGTTGGTTAGGGTTCTGCTGTTGTCATCTGCAGTTACTCAGCCGCCAGCCTTATCCTCCACTGTGTAGTTCTTCTCCAGTGTGTGTTTGCTGTGTGTGTATCCAGCCTGCGAGTACCATCTAGCAGTGTATTTAGTCATCAGCCTTGTATGCCACTGTGTTATTATTCTCCAGTGTGTTAGCTGTGTGTATCGTTAGAGCATTGCTCCGCTGTTATAACATCTTGCAGTGTGTTTGGTAGTTTTCCATCTTGCTTCCACTCAGTACTTACCATCTGTACTTTTCTCTGTATTGCTGGGACCTGTAGTGCACATTGCACTAATCTCAGTATTCGTAGTATATCTGTTGTATTTCCCTGGGTGTATTACTTACCTCTGTGCTCACCTATTTGGAAGTTCAGATATTGCAGTTTGTAATATTTATATGCTGCTTACTATTGAGAGAATTCAGTACTTGACCAATAAACCTGTTTGCCTTACTTTATATCTGGTCTTGTGTGTACTGTATGTGAGGGTTCCGGAGAGTACCTGGGTTCCAGTCAGCACACCACGCTGCGGTTCCCCACTGTGGGTGCAATCCCCAGTGGCCAATCGTAACATCAGTATGCAAGGATAACTGTGCAATATTGTTTTTAATGGATTGGATTCAGACTTCTGAAAAGGGGACATTTTACAATAGGATTGTAAAACGGACACTTTTTGCAATTGTGCACATGCCACAATTTGAATACAGATCTGGATCCTAATGATCCATACCTATGTACTGATTCCATACCATGGACGGGGAAGATATAAATGTACAGAGTAGGCATGCCCTAAGACACTGCGCTATCCAGACTTGTGACCTGTCTTCATTTTTTTGTGAAAATGGATTGGAAATGTCAAGGTAGGTGTCACCCAAACTAACTCTGTATAAGAGAGAGGAGTTGCCTCTCATGCGATTGCATAGAAAGCTGGATACAGCATGCCTGGATCCAGTAGTTTGATAGGCTGTATGTACTGTAAAGATGGTTCACTATGGTATTTTATAACCTTTACACATCATTACCAAAAATTTGAGTTTTTGGCCAAAAACCCGGTTCTTGGCTCAAACCTGTGTTCTTGGTGGTAATGTAAAACATCCTCTCAGCCTGGACCTTGGTCTAATGACCCGGAAATCAAACACAGGCAAAAGGAAGGGATTTCCCCAGGTCCAATCCAGGAAGGGGTGCAATGTGAAAGGTGCCCCACTCTGATTTTTAAACTGGTGTCTCGTAAATAAAACTGATTGGAGGGATTTATGTACTATTGCTATTGCAGGGCAGACTTGGGTCCCAGAATTTCCCAGGGTCAACCCTGCAGTGTGAAAGGCTCTGACTCCGGAATTTCCCGGGTTAGAGCTGGAGTTAAAACGTTTTTTTATTTTGGTCCCGGCATTTCACTCAGCAATAAGCCAGGTTGAAAAACCTGGCTTATTACTCTGTGGTGATCTGAAAGCAGTATTATGAGCAGTAAAATTGCAGCAACCATATTAGTAATATGGGCATATTATGCTATATGGTAATATTAGTCATAATAGTAATTATTAAAAATTGTTATATATATATTCGCCATGTGTTATCACATACATAAATAGTGAACTAGTGAAGGTTTATTATAACTCGAAAAAGAAAAGTAATAAAAACACTGAAAAGATCAAAAACAAGAAAAAATATATTTTAATTACTAAAAACATACCATATAATAGACAAAACATTCTAGCTAACTATATTGATCCACAATCTTGGATGAATGGTATAAAGTCCCACAGTTTAGAAACAATATTTTATATTGAGAGTATGATGTGATGGATCCCAGTGGTTGATCCCTAATTAAAATCCACCAGTTAATAAGAACAGAGCTATTCATTGGAAAAAGTCTCTACTGTGCCAACCTGTCACTAATAGGGAATATTACTGCACGATGAAACAAGGTCCACAGGGATATCAAACTCCGTAAAGATGTGACTACTCAGTAGATCAGTGTTTCTCAACCTCGGTCCTCAGGCACAACTAACAGTCCATATTTTCTAGGTTTCCTTAAAGAATCACAAGTGATATAATGAGCAGCACCTGTGGAGCTTTTAAAATGTGTCAATTAGTAATGAACACACCTGTGCTCCAGCAGTGACACCTGGAAAACATGGACCGTTAGGGGTCCATGAGGACCGAGGTTGGGAAAAGCACTCTGGCCAGTTTATTATAACTAACTTGAGCTAAAGCCACTTGTCAATGCTTCATTCAAGGCATGATGCAGAATTAAGTGCTAAATCCAAATAATTTATTAACAGGTTTTTATATAGTGCTATCAGATTACATAGCGCTTTACAGAGAATATGTAATATTCACATCAGCCCCTACCCCACTGTAGCTACAGTCTAAGTTCCCCAACACAGACTTACAGACAGACTAGCGTTAATTTATTCAGCAGCCGATTAACCTACCAGCATGTTTTTGGAGTGTGAGAGGAAACCGGAGCACCCCCATGCAGACACGGGGAGAACATACAAACTCCACACAGATAAAGCCTAGTCCGGGAATCAAACTCATGACAGCGCTGTGACACATGTGCTACTCGCTGAGCCACCTTACGGCAGCACGCCCTAAGTTAGCCTACATTTGGCATTTAAAATCCTGCATGTGGAATGGATTTCCAAGATCCTACCTTAAGTATTTTACATGCATCTCTGTGTGTGCGTGGTACTGAATTGTATGTAAGGACTTAGCCAAGCCCCTACTGTACAATTTAAATGTCTGTGCCCACCCACCATGCGTATATTCTACACATAGTGAGGGTGCCAGCCCCTCGGGTGGAGGATGCATTCCGAGATATTGGTATTGCGCATGAGCAGTACCAATTCACAACTGACTTATCTACATAACGTACATAATCAGCGACAATTCTTAATACTGGAACCAGCCCAATGTCTGTAATAAAGTATATTTTCACTTCAGCAAGAACAGCAGAGACTTCATAATCTCACCTATAGTTTTTCAGGATCTGGGACCCCTGGCTCTCAATTTAAAAACACAATATATCTGACCCAGTATTGGGACTCTTGTTATTTTACCTCTAGTAGAAAAACAGAAAAACCTCTGCAAGTAGTTGTAGCTAATGTTTCTGCATTTTATTAGGTATATTAGCAGGTTTGTTATAAGTTAATCAGCAGTGGATGGGGGGGGGGCAATCTTTTAAGGTTTTTTTTTTTTTTTTT